>CM064543.1:11682395-11799895 GCA_032716605.1 Paralithodes platypus
ATTCTACCCTTACTTGATAATGCTGCGTTGTCCAGTTGAAAACGCGTCGTGCGTCGTATAACCCGGGTGTATCATTATGTACAGTGTTTACTGTAACCGGTTTTACCCCCATGAATTGTGCTCATCTCATTCCAATCTACTCCTGCCACCGAGCGAAACCTCATCAGAGAGCTGGAAACCTCGAATAAAACAATTTCCAACGCAGAAATTGCCCTTTCTTTAAAAATCGTATGTCTTCTTAAAAAACAAAAAAAAAAAAAAAAAAATAAAACAAAAAAAAAACACACAAAAAAATAAAAAAAAAAAAAAAAAGATAAAATAAAAATATATATATATATATATATATATATAATAACTGTAGGGCTACATAGTTACACATACATATAGCCTAATTTTACTACACCTAAAAAATAACAAGATATGTCTTCTTTGTAAGTTATCAGCGGGTAGGTCTTTGGAAGGAATTTTATCAAACATGGCACCAAAGAAACGCCATTTCATGTAAATTTTCTTGTATTCCTACTCATATCACCCAAGTCTTCAAACAAAATAACTCCGGTTTGACACCCTACTGTATATACAATCATCACCAATATGGATATGAAGCTTCTCCTGACAACAGTATATCCAAATTAGAGAATGTATCCGTTTATGTATTATTTGTGACCGTGCAGGGTGTCAAACGAAAGTAGAGTTCATTGTTTATAGTCTTTATTATTGTTTATGTAATGATAAAATTGAGGTGACCTAAATGTGTGTGAATTTGTATTTTTGTGTTCATTGTTTTTTTGTTTTTGTTTTTTCCTATTCGGGCTCTGTCTCAAGTCGGCAACCCCCAGTAAAAAAGAAAAAAAAAACAGTAAAACAAATGTGGAATGGATCTGAGCAAATAGATAGATAGACTTCACTTGTCTTTGAAAGTGATAACATACCCAATACAGTGTTCTTTCATGTTACCGGTAATTATCTTGTATTCCTCCTATTAATTCAAGTCTCCGGTATAATTCTAGCGGTGGCTCCAACTCTATTGGGTATTAAAATATTTCCGTTTATCTGTTTATATCCTCATTAAACGGTTTCTGATATAAACCGGGGCATTTTAGTTTTAACATTATACTAGGTTTGGTTAGGTTAAGTTGTTAGGTTAGGCTAATAGAAAACTAAATTGCATTAGTTCTTAATATCACAAAACATGAAATATGAAGGAAAACTAGGGAATTAAAAAAGAATCAATGCTAAGATCGATTTGGAGCCATTGTTAGAATTTTACCAAGTCTTCTACCAAAATTGCTCCGGTTTAAGGGGACATGGGCCGGTTTTCTGGACCACTTTCTCCCTCGTGTTTAGCCCCAATAGTTTTCAGATGTTAAGATGTTTGCCCCATTAGTTAGATCGATATTTTTTTTAAGAACTTTTGTCCCATTTTCTTCGTCAATATTTAGACCTTTCGTGCTATTAATGGTGGCAGATTTGTTCCCGGGCGAACGATAGTGAGCCTGTAATGTTGGAAGAAGATGGAAGAACTTTCTACCGAAAAATGTACAAATTAATCTAGAAGGGGGATCTAATGGATGTTGTTTTAAGTTTGATGGAGGTCTAGGGAGGAAACTAGAAAAATAATGAATACATGCAAAAAACGCCCCAAAAGTGAACCATCCCCCCTTAATAATTGTGAGCCCCAGAGGGACTAAAATGCTTTGGGTGAGAGTGGATATCTACCCCATCCTTTTGACTGTAACTTTTAGTACAAAACTTATCAAATAAAAGTGATACTTTTTAAACTATTAACCCCTCCTGTACCGGCGATAGCCTTTTAACATTATTCTGGCGACTATTAAGACGATATTATTCAGCTTCAAAAGGGCGTCCAGCAATTAACAGGTTGAGAACTATCTCACTTTACCCCTTTTCACTACCACAGATCTTTCTTAAACTGAAAAAATCTTCTATATATTGCTTAAAAAAAAAAAATCCGCCGGTACTGAAAGGGTTAATAAGGTGGACGTTATTCATTAGTATGGTGACAATTAAAGCCGGTATCACACGAGCGCTTTTTCCCTCAACATTTATCAATCAAAACTGCGTCTTCCTTCTGAAGTATTGAGGTCAACATTAAATATTTTGCTGTTACCTAAATTCATCTATCATCAGTCTAGTTTCCGATACCAGTGCAAAATATTCCAGAAATGTTGCCAGAATTGTTTTGATAATCGAATGTTGACTATAAAATCTCTCGTGTGATACCGGCGGGGAGATTTTCACTTAAGGGAGTATTTTTCGAGCCTCCTTCTCCCTTAAGTTTAGCCCCACTAGTTTTGAGATTTTAAGACGATCGACCCCGTTACTTTGGCAATTTTAAGAACTTTTGTGCCATTTAGGTGTCTCTTTTCCTGGCGAACCATAGCGAGCCTGTATTTTAGGAGGAACCGGCCTTCGGCTGGGAAATTGTTCTACCAAAAAAAAATGTACAAATATATATTATCTTGGGGGTGTTTTTTTAAGTTTGATGGAGGTCTACTGTAGGCATGAAACGAAAACTAAAATATAGAAAAATTAATAAACAACCACAAAAATTAGCCCATCCCCCCTTAATAGGTGTTGCTTCATTATTTTGGCTACTAGAAAGGTTTTCCCCATAATTATGCAGATGTAGATATCTGAAATACGTAATATTAGTATTAATATTATTATTTATAATATATATTGTAATAATTATAATAATTGAGGGATATGCCTTGTGTGGGCCAATCGGCTTTCTGCAGACTCCCATTTTCTTATGTTATTAATTACAGAAGACTTTCAAGTTGTGTCGTTATTATATTTATCAACATTACAGAGAAGAATACTTATAGATATCAATCAAATCTATTGGCGTTAGTGTACGTTGGTTTATTTCTTTGTCACTGTGAGTGACGGAGACAAAAGGTAGAACTGCCTGTAGCGAGCCCCAAAGGTTGTGAACCTTTGGGATAACTGTTAGTCTTACCAGGATGAATGAACCTTGTGTGTGTTTTGTTTTTTGTGTGTGGCGGTGGGAGGTGGGATTTGTGTGTTTGTTGGTTGTGTGTGTGTGTGTGTAACAGAGAGAGAGATCAGAGATGATGTGAGTACTTTGTTAAGGGGACATGGGCCGGTTTTCTGGACCACTTTTAGCCCTTATGTCTTACGCCCACCAATCAGTTTTCAAGATTGGTAAGATCCGTTGGGCCACCATTAGTGTTAGTCGATGTGTTAAGACCTTTTTAGCCCTATTTCTTCGTCAAATATTATGGACCTTTCGTGTGCCTATTTAGTGTGTGCAATTTTGTTCCCTGGCAAATGATAGTGAGCCTGTTAATGTTGGAAGAACCGAAACGACTCGATTTTTTATTTTTTCTACCGAAAAATGTACAAATTAATCTAGAAGGGGGATCTAATGGATGTTTTTTTTTTTGGGGGGGGGGGGGATGGAGGTCTAGGGAGGAAACTAGACAATATAATGAATACATGCAAAAATCGCCCAAAAAGTGAACCATCTCCCCTTAAGTAGGGAGGACAGGTGGGGGAACATGCAGGAAGATGTAACAATAGAGAGACTTGACAATCTATATTTACCGCACTACGTAATGAATGCGAGCAAACTGTACTGTAATCCAGCTACTCGGGTATATTTGGGCTCATCAAATATATCGTTTGGCCATTTGCGCAGCCTCGCATTTTCAAATAAGTGGATGTTTGGTGCACTTTTTATTTTTTTTGTATGTATACCCAAAATTAACAATGGCTAACTTTTTTCTGCGGTTTTAGGTACCTAGTGGACCTCGAAAAAGGTGACTCCTTACAATCCCAGATACACAATTTAAGGTTTATTGAATTAAGATTACCACCATATCCTTTTCATAGGAAAACGTGATTAATTGTTCATAGGAAAACTGTATTAATTCACTTTGGTTGTTGTTGGATTATGCTGTATGTTGATTGTGGTGATAGTTGTGGTAGTTGTGGTAATGTGTCGTTAATTGCTAGGAGTTATGATTAATGGTGGCAGTTGTGGTTCTGGGGTTAAATGTGGGTCATCCATGAATCATGGATGACCCACATTAAAAAATAAATAAAAATAAACACTTCATGGACCATGATGTGTTTATTTATTTATTTATTTATTTTTTGGGGGGTGAAATTTTCACTTAACGGGATGTTTTTTCTGAATCTCCTCCCTAATGTTTAGCCCCCTTCGAGATAAGTTTGTACATTTTTCGGTAGGAAAATGTCTGGCCGAAAGCCGGTTCCTCCAAAATTACATGCTCGCTATCGCTCGCCCGTGAAAAATCGACACCTAAATGACAGTCTTATTATTGGCAAAGAAGTGGGGCGAAAGGTCTTAAAATCGCCAAACTAATGGGCTGATGGGGCTAAACATGTGGGAGAAGGGGGTCAAGAATAACAAAAACCTCCCTTTAATGGTAGAATCGATTATAGGGGTAATTTTTGGAAATAAGTCTGCATTGATAGTGATGCTAGTACATTTATAAATACATACAACTAAATTCAACGTACTTTTTATCCATTAAACATCTACCATATTATCGTATTTCTGTTTAATATCGATGTTTACGGCTCCAACTTCCTTATAACCTGAAACTCGCAAGTGGTCAATTGTGTGTCACATGATGAGATGATCCTTCTATATTGATACTTATATGTGGCTATTGAAAGCCATTGTTGAGTTAAGGAGATGATGGCGGTGATGGTGGTGGTGGCGGTGTTGTGTGGGTGTGTGTGTGTGTAATCTATAATATATTAGTATATTAATATATATACTACTACTATAGATATATTATATATCTATATATATATATATATATACCGGTATTTATACTAAACTATAGTTAGTGTTATTTGTTTAAGGTAATGAGTTAGGTGATTGAAGTGTTGGTATATAAGTTATGGGGTGTCGTGGTCTTGTGATTTTATTACGGTTGCTGGGTGGTGTGTAGCAATATGGTATTTTGTATGTATATTGAAGTGTGAGCTTCTATAACTCCTTTGTGATTATAATTGTTGATGAATCGTGTGTTATATGTGTTCTGGTGTGTGGTGTTGTGTGTTAGTGGCACGTGTTGTGTTGTATGTACTGTCTCGTGGTGTGTGGTGTTGTGTGTTAGTGGCAACTACTGGCACGTGTTGTGTTGTATGTACTGTCTCTCGTGATGTGTTAGTGGCACGTGTTGTGTTGTATGTGTTCTGGTGTGTGGTGTTGTGTGTTAGTGGCACGTGTTGTGTTGTATGTACTGTCTCTCGTGGTGTGTGGTGTTGTGTGTTAGTGGCACGTGTTGTGTTGTATGTACTGTCTCGTGGTGTGTGGTGTTGTGTGTTAGTGGCACGTGTTGTATTGTATGTACTGTCTCTCGTGGTGTGTGGTGTTGTGTGTTAGTGGCACGTGTTGTGTTGTATGTACTGTCTCTCGTGGTGTGTGGTGTTGTGTGTTAGTGGCACGGGTGTTGTGTGGTGTATTGTACTGTCTCGTGGTGTTGTGGGTTCTGTTGTGTGTAGTGGCCACGTGTTGTAGTTGTAGACTGTCTATCGTCTCTCGACTGGCGTGTGTGGTGTTGTGTGTTAGTGGCACGTGTTGTGTTGTATGTACTGTCTCTCGTGGTGTGTGGTGTTGTGTGTTAGTGGCACGTGTTGTGTTGTATGTACTGTCTCGTGGTGTGTGGTGTTGTGTGTTAGTGGCACGTGTTGTGTTGTATGTACAATGTCTATCGGTGGTGTGTGTGGTGTGTTGTGTGGTAGTGGAAGTGTGTGTATTGTATGTACTGTCTCTTTCGTGGTTGGTTTGGGTGTTGTGTGTGTTAGTGGCCAAGCTGTTTTGTTGTTGTGTTATGTTGGACTGTCTCGTGGTGTGTGGTGTTGTGTGTTAGTGGCACGTGTTGTGTTGTATGTACTGTCTCTCGTGGTGTGTGGTGTTGTGTGTTAGTGGCACGTGTTGTATTGTATGTACTGTCTCGTGGTGTGTGGTGTTGTGTGTTAGTGGCACGTGTTGTATTGTATGTACTGTCTCGTGGTGTGTGTGGTTTTTTGTCGTTGTGCTTTAGTGGCCACGTTGTTGATGTTGTATGTACTGTCTCTCGTGGTGTTGTGTGTTAGTGGCACGTGTTGTGTTGTATGTACTGTCTCTCGTGGTGTGTGGTGTTGTGTGTTAGTGGCACGTGTTGTGTTGTATGTACTGTCTCTCGTGGTGTGTGTTGGGTGGTCGTGTGTTAAGGTGGATCAAGTGTTGTGTTGTATGTACTGTCTCTCGTGGTGTGTGGGTTCTTTGTTTTATCATGTGTGGCTGTATGCAATAGGACTTCTGCGTTGTGTTGAACAACTTGTGTGGTGCGTGTTGGGGCGTATAGTGGTGTGTGTGGTGGTGGGCACAGTGGTAGCCTATTAGTGGTTGTTGGGGGTAGGTAGCCTATAGTGGTGTTGGTGGTGTAGTGGTGTTACTAGTATAGTGGTGTGTGGTGTTGGTGGTATAGGCCGGTCATCCTATAGGTGGTGTAATGGTGTCTGGGATGTGTAGTACGTGGTGTTGGTGGTATAGGGGGTGGTGTGAGAAGGTCAAGACAAGGAAGACGTGGGTGGGAGGGTGGTAGCACACAACTGGGAACATGGACTACTTGACATGCTGTAACGGTCATCTATCTCTCTCTCTTCCCTTTAACTACCTATCTTCTATTCTCTCCTCACCTCTATCTCTCTTCTATCCTCTCTTTGTCTCTCTCTCTAGTCTCCTTATCTATCTCTATCCCTCTCTCTCTCTCTCTCTCTCTCTCTCTCTCTCTCTCTCTTCTATCCTACTCTCTCCTGGGTGCCCTAGTGGTGTGTGAATTTGTATTTCGTTTTTGGGTTCATGTGTTTTTTCTGTTGTGGTTGTCCCATATTCGGCTCTGCCTTGAGTCAGCCCCCCCCCCCTAGCCCCCCCCCCCCCCAAAAAAGGCGGCGGGGGGGGGGGGGGGGGGGGAGGGGGAGGGGGGTGGGTGGGCGGAAAGGAAAAAAGGAAAGAGACTGGTGATGGAGCTGATGTGAGTATAAAGAATATAATATATGTATATACAGTATATATATATATATATATATTTATTTATTTATTTATTTATTTATAGGTTATTTATTTATATTTATTTTGTATTTATGTTATGCCCTGTTTTTCTACAGGTTTAACTTGGGTAATGTGAGTTCTAATTGACTGGGTATATAAGGCTGCATGCACAATACAAGATATGAGGAATAGAGAACACAAAGAAACACATGGTAGCAAGTTACACGATCACGTTTATACCACTGCAGAATACTTGTGTAAGACAATATAATAGAATTGAACAACACTAGCATAAGTGGATCTGGATGGAGCCTAGTCTCCCACTTCCAACGTTCAGGTATTAATCTTCTGATCACTGGCTTTAATTTAACAGGTTTATATACCGAAGACCATCAATGTTACTTATAGAATCATATTCACTGTTAGATTTATTACTGGTAGCTCTGGTGCACAAGTAGTAGTTCACAGACTAGATTAGACACGCGTATTTTAGAGCACGGGAATTCTAGTAACCTCAGGGGGTACTGATCTAAGTTTTATATCTTGTCTCAGAAATACATAGAACGCAAATCAGTGGGCGAACCTTCAGATATCACTAGGGTTTCCTTCTAGGTAATAATATCTGGGCATATGGTTGATTACGAGAGTTAGTATCGCCTGTTAAATAATGAACACTGATACGCTTAGCACTTCCTAATTGAATGGTTATATGAATTATACTGGGGCAAAGAGATAGCCACTTCGTAGAAATATTAATTAGTGAATCTCTAAACAGCACAGTAATATGTAGTACTGCTAAAGGGAATCTTGGGTATTATCTGATGGGTCTGGTCCTGGTTATCATGCGTCCATGATGTTGGGGGCTAACGACTGGTTCTGCGGCCGTCCAGGGGGCCCATATGTGTGAAGTTCTCAAATACGTGGGCAGGTCCTTCTATCCAAATCTGCCACGGAGTCTGCCGGCTCTGGAATCTCACTCCGGAACAACACAAGGGCAGAGCTAGAAGTTAACTGCAGGGTAGTGACCCCTGGTTGGTGTCTAGCTTTCAACTGATTTGACTGGGGGCGGGAGCTAGATTTATAGGCTCGGTTCTGGACCCTGTAGACAGTAGGGATCTCGAGTCTTATGGACTTATTTGAGCTCTCAATAGATATGGGGACTAGGTAAGATGGTATTTACTGTTGTGGCACATGGCTATAGGAAGCCTTTATATTTTCATATAACTGAACCTTAGTAAGAGGTACTATTTTGGCTATACTGGAAGTATTTAGGGGAGAGAGACTGGATCTACTTTGCGAGGAGGATGGGGACAGCTGTGATAGGAGCGTCTCTCTTAGATTGTTCAATCTTCATTCTATGGTATAGCTGAGGTGCTAATTTAGTGATCAGAGCATGCAAGAAAGGTAAATGGTTTATTGTGAGTTAATAGAGGTTAGTAAAGGTGTTAGTCATGCATGGTTAGTTCATTGATAGGAAGAATTCCTGTGCTACCTGGCAATGACTCTGAAGTCAAAACAGGGGCCAGGTATACCTCCGCGGGGGTGGGGGTCTCCCTCCTCGGGTGGGCAAAAAGGGGGAGCTGGGCACCCTCTCTCTGTGATAGTCGTCCGGCGGCTGTGGCTAGGGGCTTGCCATATCACCAGTGTTCGTAATAACCCTCTGTGTATGAGACAGATGTGGGTGTCCTTAATACCAAAACCGAAGGTGCCTTAGCTAGCTGGTTTTACTCGGCTGGTTGTTAATTGTAGGGTTTACTGGATGTGGTGGAGACTGGGTTGCTAACTCTGCCACATTTATCTGGAAGTATGGCAATAGAAGTTAGTTACTGGCGAGGCGGCTAGCCTCGCACCGACGACCATTGGGTGCAGGGTTGTGAATGGGTTGTAAGAGAATAGATGGCATGCATGTTGTTGGTATATTTATATTTAATAGAAAACGCAGTTCCCAGGGCCAACTAATAGTATCCATAACCCCTCGGACTGATATCATAACTCTATCTTTTCCAGACTCATATACCACCCCATAGTTGCATTACCCGGTAGCATTTGGCTAACGTATTCTACTGCCTTTTCAAACTAGCATTAGCAACGGACAATTCAAGGATCTTCAAGAGGTATGAGAGAGAGGCTAGGTCGGACAAGAGTAGAGAAGTGCGGGGTCTTATAATGAGAGGGGGGGAGTGCAGGGCGCTATAGGGGAATTTGACCCTAAGGTCTCTGGGCGTGGGGGTGGCATTAGGCTGCAGTTGATATGGAAGTTTGAAAAGGCAGTAGAATACGTTAGCCAAATGCTACCGGGGAATGCAACTATGGGGTGGTATATGAGTCTGGAAAAGATAGAGTTATGATATCAGTCCGAGGGGTTATGGATACTATTAGTTGGCCCTGGGAACTGCATTTTCTATTAAATATAAATAACAACAACAGCGGCAGTTCGTAGGGGTACTTAGTTATTGTTTCGGGGTACTTATGACAGATACTGGTAACCAGGTTATCTTATACAATCTCTGGTTGGGGTAAGAGGTGTATGACACGAAGTAAATTGGCGTAGTGTGGACTGTGGATACGAAGGAGGCAAGGGGAAGACGTATGACAATTGTGGAAAAGTAAATGGAAAAAGGTGAACACAATGGCGGATAAAACTACTTAACCTAAGGATTGAATACATAGATTTATGGGGCGATGGGTCTTCAGAAGCTTAGTCTGGCAAGACAATATGTTAGGGAATGTTAATTAATACTTAAACTAAGGATTGCATACATCGATGAACGATGACATTATAGTCGTCGTCCTAATAAGGTGATGAAACCTGGTTGATCTGTACTTGGCACAATACGACACAAGGACAGTGCCGCTATGTCGTATCAATGCTGGTGGCAGTTAATATTATAGACTTAGTTACTAGAGGAACAATGCAAGGGGCGACTGAGCACGGGTTACATATATCTATACTCGTCATTGGAAATGATATACGAGGTCTAGGGACAAGCGTGGGTGTTTTAACTTCTAAGATATATAACATCTACTTCTCGGATGTAAGAACATACATAGATATAATTATGGCTGTCTGATGTGTTGGCATTGGCTCAACATAGGGACAGGGCATGGGTGTTTTTAATATGAATGTATATTCCTGTTCATCATCTTTGTAGTTAGGAGTGTAGGACACGAGGGGTAGTGTACGTGAGGTGTGGAAAATGGTCAGTTTAGAAAAGGTAAATGGGTGCGGCCTGGAGCTGCTTAGCCCTGCGGGCTTGGGCCTGTCTGAAATGGCTGGCTCGGTCAGCTGGTCCTTTCGTTCTGTGGACCTTTCCTTTGGGTGTTTCTGTGTGGTGTTCGTTCGTGGCTTCTGTGGTGGGCTTCTCGTTCTGGGGCATTTTAATTTATATATATTTATTTATTTATTCATTTATATATAGAGAGAGAGTTTTATGTGTAAGTATTTTAATGTTAATGTATTTTGTTGTGTTTCAGGTGTGGGTGGGATGGCGGCGACGGAGGGCCAGATCCGCTTTAGCGGCCACACACTGGACAAGGCCACCAAAGCCAAGGTCACGCTAGAAAACTATTACTCCAACCTCATCGCACAACACCTCGAACGCAAACAGAGGTATGCTTTAAATTGCCAATAATTTTGTATTCACTGTAGACTTGCTGTACTTTCATATTTCATATATGTTCAAATTGTCATACTTTTGCTGTACAGTATATTAACCCTTACAGTCCCAGGCCCGAGTATATTCGTCTGTAGATAAGTAACTCACCAGTCCCAGGCCCGAGTATATTCGTCATTAATGTACTTTCCTTGTAACTGCCTGTGCAACCCTGTAGTTGGTAACATGACTGTTTAAGCACTGCTACCGGTCTGGCAACACTTCTCAGCTTATATAAGACCCACTGAAGGGTCACGGGTGACTGGGCCAGTCTTGCTCCATCTCTTGAGGTGAAAAGGTGGTCTCTCCTGCCATTTTTGCCACAGCGCTTGGGACTGCAGGTGCTTTTATTACTGTATCCTACGGTATGGTATGGGTTAATATTATATACAGTACAGTACAATATATATTTTACAGTTCATTATCCTTACTTCTGTTGTATGAAGTGAAGGCTGTTTATAGCTTTCCATAAATGTTCCTTTCCCGTGAGGATAGCTCTAGTCCACCTGGCTAGGCTGCGATGTGGGCACCATCCAGCCCTTCTGAGTTATCAGAAGAGGCTGTTTGACTTAGTCCAGGATACCTGTCCGGGTTGTAACACAACACCGCACAATATCAAACAAATTATGGTAGACTGCATAACACAACCACTTACGCCAACAACACAACACGCACTCCTTGAGAACTTTATGGGAAAACCCGTTCTCGGCCGTGGCCTTCCTCAGGAGCTCGGGGCTGTTCGGCCAGGCACCCTAGGGAACGACAACTACTACTACAGTAGATTGGGGCTTGGAAATTTTGAAAAACAGTGGTGCATACCCATGCGCAGTATGCAGGAAGGAGTGGGCGCGAATTTGATTCAGTGCAGCATCTGTCGTTGCTGGGTACACCATGGGAAGAAGCGCTGTGCTATAATAAAAGGACCTCTGCTGAGAAAGAAGTCCAAAGTTAAGAAATTTGTATGTATACTGTAGTATGCAAAGGTGAGCTCATGTTGAATGACCGGCTTGAGAATGAACTTTGGCAATGAGTCGCTAGAGTTTTTGGACAAGTTTTGCTACTTGGGGAATACCATCTGCTGGTTGTGGGGCCGAGGCCGTCACTATTGCCAGAATGAGGTGTGACTACCGACCATGCCACGGCCCATGGCTATCATGGATGTATAGACTGGTCATCCTTGAATAGCACTACATAACAGATTACTTTGAAGTTTTAAACTTAAAGTGAACTAACTAGCATTTATTGCATCTACTCAACAGCTGAGCTCTGGAACTCTCTCCCAGAATCAGTCTTTCCCTCTTCCTATGACTTAAATTGCTTCAAACTCCGTGTGTCCAGGCATTTTGGCTCTAATGTCCCTTGATTTTGGCCCTGTCACTCTTTCAACTATGGGGGAGGCACTCGCTATAGGCAGTAATGCCTTTTGCCTCCCTCAATCACATAGAAAAACAAAAAATTATACCTAATGTTTTATAAGATGTACGGTACTGTCTAAATTGGTGATGTGTGCAGACCACTAACCCTTAACCCTTTGTCAGGCAAGACAAGTTGGAGGAGAGTATGAAGGAAGAGGGACTGTCAGAGGACCAGAAGATAGAGAAGAGGCAACAACATGCACAGAAGGAGACAGAATTCCTGCGACTCAAGAGATCCAGGCTCGGAGTGGAGGACTTTGAGGCCCTTAAAGTTATTGGTCGAGGAGCCTTCGGGGAGGTTAGTGAATCCATCTTTCCCTCATCCTATGACTTAAATTGTTTCAAACTCTGTGTGTCCAGACATTTTGGCTCGAACGTTCCTTGATTTTGGCCCTGTCACTCTTTTAACTCGGGGAGGCACTCGTCACAGGCACTTTTGCCTTTTATCTCCCTCGGGAAGAAAAAAAAATTCAATGTGGGAGGATAAAGGTAGTCATTTGAGCACTTATTGGCAACTCATTTTTTAAACATGTTGAGCCTCTTTTTGTATTTGTTGATTTCATTAATTGAGTTTAGATGGGAAGTTGGTTGGTGTTTAAAACAATAATTACATTGATATAACCATGTCAGCAACTAACTAAATTCTGAAGCTTTACTGGTAATCCAGAAACTGACAGACCAGAAATGCCAGAATAAGTTATTGTGTCACTTGGCTTAGAAATTGTGAAAGGAATTCCTTGGGAGATTAAAGTTTGTAGTTGAAGTGAAGAGGAGAAGGTGAGTGATTAGGAAAAGAAGAGCTTAGAATAAATGAGTAGGGATGGAGTGACAACATTTGAAGAACTTTTAAATTAATATACAGTATACTAAGTGAAGAAACAAGCTACAGGTAAGGTAGAGATACCAAAGGAGACAAATTGTCCAGTAGAGACGCACTTCATGCAAAAAAACTGCCATGCAAAAAACTAAAGTACCTGAAAAGAAAACAAATACATCAAAAAATACTTTATGCTATTAGTGATGTTCTCAAAGACTACCAGCCTAATAGGACACACATTTATCTTGAGAAAAAATAAACAAAAATAAAAATGAGATTTTCGGAGTATCTCTTAGCCCAAACCTAAGAAAGCGATTTTTTCACAGCTCATTTTTTTCCTACTTCTCTAACTCGGATCGTTTTTCTTTTGTTTCAAATGGAAAGAGCATGTCTTGAACTATACTCCTGCATGGTTTCATGACTTGCATGAACGAGTGCTCGTGAAAGTGGGTGCGTCCCCATTGGTTCATGATATGGTCCAAAACCAATGGAGACGCATTTTTTCAAACTGGGTTTAGAAGGGCATAAACCGCATGCATGGTAAACCCCAATCTCGCCCCACCTCCTCCTGTATTCATGGTCGAGTTTCCTTTGATGGTGGTGGAGCTACCTTCATTTGACTTCGAGGCCCAATGGAGACGCACACGTGCGGGCCATATAGAGAAGCGTCTGGATGGGGTGGTGGTGTGCGTCTCCATTGGTTTAGTGTTATTTATCAAAGTTATCTGCCCTATTTATAATATTATATCTTATTTCAGTTGCAAGAATATTGAATTAATAGTGCATGAACTACAACTACAAACTAACAGAAATGGAAAATAGAAATAAATAGTGTATGAACTATCGAATAAAGACTAAATAATGACAGAAATAATCGTACAATTTGTTTTTGTCACGTAGGTCTAAGTGTGAGCTTTCGATACCCAGCTTCACAACACACACACCCACACACACTCACACACTCACACACTCAGGGGTCTAAATGTGGCCAAATTGCACTTTTTCATTGACCGTGACTGAACATCAACGAGACATAGGTCTACTTGTTTGGACGTCCCTCGGACTCCCTCACTGGAGTGACTCGTGCTGCCGTGCGGTGGGGCCAGTGGCACAACCCTTTAGTAGAGGGTTGTGCCAGTGGGGGGCAAAGGAGAGAGGGAAATCGACACTCCTTTATTTCTCTCTCCTCCCCCACTTCGCGAATCGGTAATTTGTGGGTTATTTCGCATATTTCTTTGTTACTATGCATCTTATATGCATTCATGTGCTTTGTGGTGATATAATATTGATATATATGAGAGATATAAGCGCTATTGCGTATTTTCCCCCTCCTTTCCTCCCCCCTCCCTCGCAAACTAGCTAGGCAGGGGAAGGGTGGCGGGGTTGCTTTTTACCAACAAATGTGCAATTCTCGACCATTGTAACTTCACTGCGGCGCGATATTTTAAAGAAAATATATATAGAGTCGGATGTTGGTTGGTATTCACTACACGTTGATGTAGTTTTCGTAGCTATTTGGAAATGTTGCCAAAAATGGCTTAGGATTCGGGCAAAGTCTTTCACAATTTATTTTCTCTATAGATGTACAATGTAGGCCCACTATCAGCATGCAACTACTTTAGTTTAAGCTAGAAGTATAAGTGGTATAAATATTATCTACTAAATAATCAAATTACTCGCATATTAATACAAAAAAACAGACGTTCGTCTGCGTTGGACTGGGGTGCGTCTACTTAGGGTTTGGTGGTCATACGGAGACGCACTTGATATTGGACCTCTTATCTCGGAAAATACTTGAAATATATCAAACATTGACACATCCATTAAAAGAATAACCATTTGGTAATATATCAAGTGAGTTTCAAGTTAAAAGAATGAATGAGCTTGACACACTTTTTTTTTTCTTGAAAACTTTCACACTTTTTGAGTCTCCTTTGGTGCCTCTACCCTACTAGTTTATAAGTAGACAGAAGTAAGAAACAAGATAAACAAAAAGTTAAAGAATACTGTACTTTGAGAGGTCCCTGGTAGAAGCAAAGTTCTATTATATCAATTTGGTCTTCCAGAAATTGGAGACAAAATCTCTCCTGAGTGTATCTCAATTTATGCATTTACTGTACTGTACTCCAAACTTAGGGGTCATTTGTATTACCTAATTAAAAGCTCAATACGTTGCTGATTTCCCTTATTCATCTTGTTTTAGCTTCAATTTACAGTTGCGAGCAGATGAAGCAGATACAGGCGCTGTGGCAGTGTGGCTAGATTTAATGCTCTCACTGATTAATTTATAGTTTAACGCCTTACGAGCAGGCCCGTAAGGAATTTGTACTACCCGCCAAGCGGGTGGTTTTACCCTAAATGGCCTTGTTCCGTGCTCTTTTTCATGCATAAACAAGAGCCAGAGCGTAATACAATTATGTATCCCTGAAAGGGCGTTAATTCAGCTTTCCAATGACACCAGAACCATCCTCCTACGACCACGCGTTCTCTTGCAACGATCGTGCAAGACGAAGGAAAAATCCCTAAAATACGGTAATTTCTTGACATAATACCCTGTGTAGTGAGGGAGGGAGGGTGGATGTGTGTGGAGTAAACGTCAGTAGGCCCGCTGGACCCGTGGCGAACGGTCAGAGCCCGACCTACGCTCCGCCCACCGCTCGTCTCTCTCTCAGAGGCAATATTGCTCCAAAATTGCACACGGACTAAAGTCGGGCCCCGCTCTTTGGGCAGGTGTTCTCTATACGGACTTAAGTCGGGCCCGGCTAATAAGGGGTTAAGGGGGGATGGTTCACTTTTTGGGCAATTTTGGCATGTATTCATTATTTTTCTAGTTTCCTCCCTAGACCTCCATCAAATTAAAAAAAAAAACATCTATTAGATCCCCCTTCTAGATTAATTTGTACATTTTTCGGTAGAAAAATGTCCTGGCCGAAGGCCGGTTCTTCCAACATTACAGGCTCACTATCGTTCTCCAAGGAAAAAATCAACACCTAAATAGCACGAAAGGTCTAAATATTGACGAAGAAATGGAGCGAAAGGTCTTAAAATCGACTAATTAATGGGGCAAACATCTTAACATCTGAAAACTAATGGGGCTAAACATGAAGGAGAAAGTGGTCCAGAAAACCGGCCCATGTCCCCTTAAAGGTGAATGCAAGAGTACAGTATATTTATTTGCAGTAATGTTGCTAGCAGTGAGTTCCATCTTTCATTAACCATATTACTATAAAATAATCCCTGGTGGTGGCCAGTTATGCCCAGCCCTTCCCAGCGCTTGTATCTGCTTCATATGCCTAGAACTGTACCAATATGTCCAGTTTCATAATCCTGTAGATAACCTATTTAAGAACATTTACAAATTAACCCTTTCGCGCACGAGAACCTGAATGCGTCCTTTTGGGGATACTTTAAAACCTTTATGGCCATCAGGGGTGTTCAGAAACCTATAGTTTAATTACTTCATCCTCTGCAGTTGTCTTTGAGTGAGTTGTGGGCAGAAAACTAATTTAGGAGAGGTAATTATGAGATTAAGATAATTTATTTCTGAATACTAAACGGCAACCCCAGACGGTCCTCAGTTGTTTCTAATCACACTTTAATTTTGTTGTTTTTCTTCACATATGCATTTGCCAAAGAATTAATGTATTTCTCTCTGTAGCCAACACAATTTTTCCTCAAAGTTGTCACCATACTTTTGAATCCAGGTGTTTAACCCTCTCACATTCTTGACGTAATTTTGAGCCTATTAGGGATACTTTAAATCCTTTGTTACCATCAGGGGTATTTAGAACCTTTAGTTTAGTTACTTTAACCTCTGCAGTTGTCTTTGAGTTACCTGTGGGCAGAAAACTAATGTTGGAGAGGTAATTATAAGAGTGAGAGAACTCTATTTCTTATTACTAATCTGGCAACCTCTGCGTCATATGGTCGTGAGAGGGTTAATATATTAAGTAACACCCTGTTCTTAACATTAATCATCAATTACAAACTCCAATGCACTTGCAAACTAGTGAAAGCATATGATCCTCCCGGGATTCGAACTCGAGACACCACACCCAGAACATAAGCATCTAAACCACCACACCACCAACACAGTTCTATTTTATTCCTTCAACTACAGTACTCGGTAACCTCACACTGTATCTCCCTCGCAGGTGCGGTTGGTACAAAAGAAGGATACGGGTCATATATATGCCATGAAAATTTTACGGAAAGCAGACATGTTGGAAAAAGAGCAGGTTTGTAATGTTAACCTTCTTCTTTGCCTAGCATTTATTGGAAATACTGTAGAAGAGATGGTAGAGGGATATTTTCTTTAAAGAGAAGGTAAAGAAGCTTTAATATTTATGTCATCACCCGGGGTTAGGGATTAATTGATATGTTGCTGTAAAATATGAAAGAATAATTACTAAATGTAAAGCAAAATGTGGCAGTACAGTATATCAACATTTTGTATGTAATGTTTGTATATTATTGGTTAGGTTGCCCACGTGAGAGCGGAGAGAGATGTGTTGGTAGAGGCGGACCATCAGTGGGTGGTGAAGATGTACTACAGCTTCCAGGACCCCATCAACCTCTACCTCGTCATGGAGTTCCTCGCCGGCGGTGGGTGTTCATTTCTCTTCTTGTTTCATGTCTAGTTCTTGTACATGTCTCCCTCACTATCCGATGCCCTAATTTATGATATTATTATAGGCCTTTTAGGCGTTTGTGTTTTGGCTGGTCCCAGAACGCATCCCTATTTACCCCATTTATTTTAAGGTTCGCTATATGATTTTTATATCTAAGATCGGGTTTTCAGGAACTGAAAATCGAGGGAGATCTGTACTGTCAAATTCAATAGTGCTCTCTATCATACACTCTAGATTTTCAAGTTATCATTTTCCCTTGGCAGTCCTTAACCCGGCAAGCGCGATAGGCCTCACGGAAGGCTTCCTATAGGGAACGCGATAGGCCTCACGGAAGCAAGACCATAAAAAAAGCCTTCCAAAAAAAAAAAGGGCCTATCAAAACAAAGGATTTTGTCTCTAGGTGAGATAATTCCCCTCTAGTACTCATCCATGTGTTTCTCACCCCTCCCCCTCCCTTCGTTCCCCACCTTATTCCCCCCTCCCCCCCCTCCTCAATTATCACCTATTTTTCCTCTTATTATCATCATTTATCGGTTATTTTTCTCTCCCGCGATAATGTAGCACAAGTGGGTTGCATAAAAGATCGTTATGCAACACCCAGACACCGGCACACACCGCCCCGCTCGTCTCAGTTGACTCCCAGACAGCGAGAGGGGAGGGCTGCCTGTGGCTCTCTCTCGCCTGAGATTATGACCGGGTGGCCAATATCTTCGTTTTTCACCACCCAAATGCTTTTCCCACTTATTTTAGCACTCTTGAAGGTTCATATATACATCATATATGTAAAATAAAAGCATACCAAAAACAAATAATGCTTTATATTGTAAATATAACTAATTCTGTCAGAATCCAGGGCTAGAAATACACAAATAACTACCCTAGCACCTAGGTCTATATCGCGCTTGTCAGGTTAAGGGGAAGGCACACCTTCGTGGGTTGAATTCCACCTCCAGGATCAAGGTGTCTGATAATAGATATAAATATTTCTGCATAATAGAATGTAGTGTTAGGAAATTAGCTGCTATGATTATTCATTTTTGGCCCAGTCAAGATTAATAGAGTATAGTTGTGCCAACACCAAAATAATTTGAAGGCCTTTGATGCAAAGGTTAGCACATTCGGTTCACAACCAAAAGATTATATGTTCAAAGCCTGAGCAGGAAATGCCGCCGGGCATTTCCTAACGCAGTCGCGGCCAGGGTTGTGGAAACCATAGGAGGGAAACGGTCTTTCTTGAGGGGTGGCGGTCAACTGCAAGGGTCGCTTCAGTCGCAAACGCAGTGAATCTTACCAAAACTTATACAGTATGTACCAAAACCCTAATAAGCCAAAAAACAATAATTTGCTCCACAGTAGGCCATTCAAAGTCAATGTCACAATCGGAGGATGCAACCTTTATGTGCACTCTTTCGGACCAGTTTCTAAAAAAATATTATTCCAAACTCAGGCACAGGCAACTTCCGGACGTGTTTCAGGGCATGGCCTTAAACCTATAATGATGCCTTGACTTCTCTTACCCCTGCAGGAGACATGATGACTCTATTAATGAAGAAGGACACATTGTCGGAGGAATGTACACAGTTCTACATTGCTGAAACGGCGCTCGCTATAGATTCTATTCACAAATTAGGCTTCATACACAGGTCAGTGAAATTTATTTATTTTACTAAGAGCTTTTTTAATTTTTTATTTTTTTTTAGTGCAGACACTCTGCACTAAATGATGTCATAAAACGGGCCCTGCAGAGTGCTAACCGTGCATCAATCCTCGAACCACATGGACTTCACAGAGAAGACGGCAAACGGCCAGATGGGATGACCACTTTCCCTTACAAGAATGGCCGGTGCCTCGTGTGGGATGCCACATGTGTTGACACTTTCTCCACAACCAACATCGCCAGAAACGCCGACGAAGCAGGTGAAGCCGCCCGGATAGCAGAAAATAAAAAGCGAGAAAAATATCAAGCCATCGCCAGAAATCATCAGTTCGAGCCCCTGGCATTCGAAACTTCAGGAGTCTTCGGCCCTACCACCCTTAAGATGGTGAATGAAGGCAGTAAAATCAGAGAAGTTTCAGGAGAACCCTGGAAAATCCTCTGGCTCAAGCAAAGACTAGGGATGGCTATCCTCCGGGGCAATGCCACCAGCGTCATGAGCTCAGTTCGACAGGACTGGGTCATGCCACTGTGTGAGGCCCGGGCAGGAGTGGTTTATCCGTAGTCTTTCCACAGTAGGGTAAAACAAAACATAAACTTTATTTGTATGTAACATGTGTGATGCACATAAATAAAAGGGGATGTGTCGAATGGTTGAAAGCCACAGTTGCTCGCGCGTTTGGGGCTAGCAACACGTATTATGAAAAACATGTCCCCCCCCTTCACTCACTGTCCCCCCCTTCATTCACTCAACCCCACAATTTGCCGGAGGATAACAGGTTTTTCACAATACGTAGACGGAGGTCTTTTTAAAAAAACAAAAAAACAAGTATAGTATAGTCACTAGTAAAAGGTTGTGGACGTCATAATTTTCAGTATGTGGCATCAACAAAATGTCCTAATTTTATGTTGAGTGAGAGTGTTAACATTGACTTTCTATTCCAGAGACATTAAACCAGACAACCTATTACTGGATGCCAGAGGACACATTAAACTGTCTGACTTTGGGTTGTGCACTGGTATGAAGAAGTCTCACCGGACAGAGTTCTACAAGGACCTCAGTCAAGCCAAGCCTTCAGATTTCAGTGAGTCACCTCTTATGTATTAAACTGGAGTGAATGGAGAATGCCTGTGAATAGATCAGTGAACACGTGGTCATTTGGGGGAAGGGGTCGGGCTCAATTTGGACTAGATAATAGTCCATCAGGCGCCTGGCCCGGGGAGACGGTTTATATGAAGGGTGCGCCTGGAAGTGTGGTGGGCGGGCTTGTGGTTTCGGCTCCGCTGCATGTCTGCCTGCTGAGATCGGAATCTCTCGTGGTGGTTGTGGGCTGGGGGAGTGCTGTAGGGAAAGAAAAAAAAAATGGGGATTGGACCTGAGGATATACAATATAATACAATGCATACCTCTTATTTATAATTTAGTACAGTATCCTTTATCCTAGATTTCATCCATTTAAAATACCAATTTTCCAGAAACTTGTATCATCCTAATAGAATTCTACTCATCGAGAAAGAGAAATGGGCGAGGGAACGTGAAAGTGGTCCCGAACCCTGAGAATTAGAACCTTTGCATGTTGTTTGTGTTCGGGCTCTGTCTTGAGTCGGCTACCCCCAGCAATGGGGTACGTGCCTGAGTTTATACATACACGCATCTAAATATGGGTACAGCATATTGAATCTTCCATCTTTGATAATAATTCTGTGTAACAGTGTCCAAGCCTAACTTCAAACTATCCTGGTTGGGTAGGGTAGAAGATTAGTGTGCAGAGTGCCAGTATCAAGTAATACTGTTATGTAGAAAAATAAACAAAAATTTGTTTATTAAATGTATGACTATAATGTAAAATTTGCAAAATAAACAAACCAAACCTTGGACGAACACAGTAAAAAGACAAAACAACTAATCAAAATCGCTATTTGGAAACAACACTTAAGCAAAATTATAATTTCTTAAATTGACTAATTCCTTGAACGTGACGATAGTGCGTTGTTATGTGTGCGATTAGTTTGCTTGGGACCCAGATTAACTTGCTCATGTAGTAATGTACACCCTATGTGGTGGATTGTGTTCTTTTATTTCATAAATTTTATTTTAGTAAGCGTTGTTTCCACATAGCGATTTTGATAAGTTAATTTGACTTTATATTGTCTTTGTCCCAGTTTTGGTTTGCAAGTTTTAAATTTTAATTTATAAACAAAAGAACACAACTTGATAACAACATACAACGCTTAAGCAAAATAATAATTTATAAATACAAGAACGCAATTCTGACAAGTGAGGCAGCTCTGAAGAGGACTGCCTGGAATGTTACCATTAGGATGTGAGACTGAAACCGCACACTGTGGGGAACACTGTCTTTAAAATTATATGTACTAAACAGCTAAGGTTGCTGAACTAGTAAGATGTGCATTGATCAAAACAATGAATGCGAATATAAATCTGCTTATTAACTATGAGAAAACATCCTATTGATATTATTGTTAGAGTAATAAAAAAAAGGAAAAAAAAAAATGGGGAATGGGCCTGGGTAAATACATACAAAATACATAGGCTTCATACAATAATTATTAATATTGAAATTAGGGTTTCCTCAAGAGGATAAAATAAGATTAGGTGTTTTCATTGCAGTCGTTGACTTACTTGATACCAGTACTGTACTGTAGTTTGAAAATAATAGTGTGGCTATTTAATAACAAAGTTTTACATCTTTAACTGTCTTGGTGGTATAATAGTTAGAGCGTGTAAGTTCTGTATGTGGTGTCCTGGGTTCAAATCCATGAAGGATCAGATGTTTTCATTATTTGCATTTTGAGTTATTGGTGTTAAGCAGGATATTAGTTAATAATTATGATATATAGTGTGTTATATTATACTCCTTGGCCCTAATACCCATCCTCATCATGGTTTATCCATTTATGTATACAGTAGATATATATTTATATTGATATTACTCAATATTTGATTTAAGAAAGTCTGTAGCAAATATTTTGTTCTTTCAAACTGTGTATATATTTATGTTTCTTAATATATCATATTCCTTACAGCATACACTTTGTATGTACTGTGCATAGTGTTAAAGCATCTTAAAGTTATGCTATGTTTGTATATTTCAATGTTATACTTTTATTTGTGTATGGTATGATTTATTGTATTAGTTTTATTCATGAATTTTTATTTTCCCTCCTTCCCCCATCCTCCCCTTCTTTATTTCTTCTTATTTTTCTTTTTCTATTTTATCTGCCTTCCCTTTATATCCTCTGTTTACATGTTTGTTGCTGGTGATTCTCTTTAATTTACCTACCCTTTCTTTTGACCCCTTCCCCCACTATTCTCAAACATTTATACCATTCAATCCTAATAATTAACGCTATATATGTTGTCATCATCAATTTACCTTCTTATATATATTCTTGATTACATATTTACCCATTTAACCAACCTTATCCTCATATTCCATTGTTTAATTTGCTTTGAAACTTTATCTTAAAAATAAAATAATCTTACTGTTCTTCAAACACTTGCAACTCATTTTCTAATCCCATTGATTATCACACTTTCCTATCACTTTACATTTGTTGTATCTACTGTCTGTTTTCTATCTACTTTATTCTACTTCCTTGTTCACACTTTTCCACCTCTAAATTATCCCACTTAATCTTGCTTTCTCCATCTTCCCTCCATTTCTACTTTTTTCATTTCTCAACTTTCCTTTTTCAACTTCCTCTCATGTTCCTTTTTCTTTTTTTTCCTTTTTTCTGCCCTTTCCTTTTTTCCTTTTTGTAAACCCATATACCATCTCCCTACTACTACATTTCTTCTCTCACTTCCTGTATTTTCTGTGCATACATCTCCTCATGCCTTCCTGCCTTCATTACTTTTCTGTTCTTTGCTCTTTCCTTGACCCATTTTTCTTGGCTTTTCTATTTTATCTCCTCCTTCCATGTTCTCTTTCAACTTATTTCTATCATGCTCTAACTTTTCACAATTCTTCATCTCATCCCATTTCTTGCACCTTCTTCCACTTCCATTAAATTCTTCCACCTTCCTGCTCTCCTCGACCATATGTTTTGTCCTCCTCCCCCTTTCAATTAATTCAACTTAATTTTTGTTTCATTCTTTGTCCCTTCTCTTGTGGTGTCCCCCTTTAATCTTTTCCAATGTCTTTCTGTTTAACTCTTCCCACATATTCTCCTTCTCCCATATCTTCTCTCGACTCTATATCTCACTTCTCTCCTTCCTTCCCTCCTCTGCCTTCCCTGGCGGGCTGTCCCTCCCCCTTACCCCCACATAGCGACGTACTCCAATGTTCCAGCGTCCAACCCGATGGACTCTAAGCGACGGGCGGAGAGCTGGAAGAAGAACCGACGGGCCCTGGCATACTCCACGGTGGGCACCCCGGACTACATTGCACCGGAGGTCTTTATGCAGACCGGTTACGGACAGAGTTGTGACTGGTGGAGCCTCGGGGTTATTATGTACGAGATGCTTATAGGTCAGTCATACTTAATGATTCTCTTAGCATATAATCGGTATCCATTGAAAAGGCAGTTCCGTGTTATGTGTGGATATGTCTTGGCCACTGCTGCCTGGTCCCCTACAGTGTCTTTGGCAAGTCCTGTTACTCTTAACCCTTTCTGTACCAGCGACATCTGTTATATTTTATTCTAACTATATTTAGAAGATTGTATTCAGTTTAAGAAGGATTTGTGGTAGTTAAAAGGGTCGATTGAGATACAGTAGTTCGAAACCTTGTAATTGCTAGAGATCCTTCATAAACTAAATCAAATCAATTAGTAGCAGCAATAATAAAAACAAAATAATGTCGCTGGTACAGGAGGGGTTAAGATCTTTCCTCAACACCTCTTCTCTTCTTGATCTACCACCTGTCATTCTTCATTCCGCTCCCATACTTTTAACGCACTTCACCCTATCGTATATTCTCGCCCAAATTTCCGTAGTCTGTACACATCACCTCACTGCAGGGTGTCAAACCGGAGTAATTTTATTGGAAGACTTGAATGAATATGAGAAGGAATACAAGAAAAATAGCATGAAAGTGCATTGTTTTGACCATCTTATCACTGCTAATGACATAATTCAAACTATAAACCACAATTTGTTTTTAAATATACAATAATTATGACTAAAATTAAGGACCTCAGCTTTCATTTGACACCTTGCCTCTCTGATACACAATTTCAAGTCACTACTCTTGCTGACCCCTCCACTGTGGCATTATACACCCACTATATAAATATATAATCATGATTTCTAGAGCTGAATATTTGAAGACAATGTCAAACCTAAGTTCAGTCAGATACCATAGTCTCTAGCCCACTCCTATGTCGACCCCCTATGTTTTTCTTTGTGCAGTTATAACTATCTGGATTAAATTTTAGATATAACTTGCTTTTCAATAAATAGTATATATAGTTTTGTAGTTGATGTATAGAAAATTGTACTCATTAATTCGTTTCCAGCGATATAGTACCATAATTAGAAAAAGGTGAAGTCCACGAACATTTATGAGTGGGCTAGAGACTATGGTATGCGAGTGTGCAAGAATGGCTAGTGTGAACAATGGCACATATTCCACAAAGATTTCTGTGTTATGCAGTATTATAGAGTTATGATATTTTACTTGGTGTGACACACAGAATATAATTATTGATAACATTGGGTAACCTCATCTCAACATTCTGTTGTTCTGATAATGGCACATCTCATACTCCGTCCCAGAATTGATTTTGAAAAATATTCTTCCATTCATGTTACAATTTACTTTGGAACACTACTGGATTTAGCAATAATTAAATACAGTTAATTTCAAGTTCATTGAAGCTAGTGGTCATTCTTATTATAGGCTTTGAGCTGTCATACACATTTTTCATGGGAAACAAGTGGATTGATTTTCTTTTCACTTGTTCTATGTATTTATAATATAAATATAGGTGGAGTAAGGGAAGTAAATAGAAAAGGAAGCAGTGACCACCCATGTACTATGCGTAGGAAAAAGGTGGGCAGGAACTCCATTCAATGTAATGTCTGTCTTTATTGGGTACATTGAAGAAACTTGGCTGGATAAATAGAGCTTTGTTGAGCAAAGAGACGAAAATCAAGAAGTTTGTACATGTATTATTTAAGGGAGACGTTAATGTTTAATGACCCGCGCTAAGTGTTGATTTTGGTAGTTTGACTCTGGGGTGTGTGAAGAAGTTATAATATTTGGATGATACTATATCTGCAGGTGGTGTAATGGTTTAGATGCTTATGTTCTGGGTGTGGTGTCCCGAGCTAGAATCCCGGGAGGACCATACACTTTCATTAGTTTATTCAAGTGCATTGGGGTTTGTAATTGATGATTAATGTTAAGAACGGAGTGTTACTTATTTGTTGTTAGAGTTAAATGTGGCTGGGGAATGTTTACAGACCCACTGCTTCTTCCAACTATGAAAGGATTCCCAATTCACCTTAAGGGAAAGGTGTATGCTTCATGTATTAGAAGTGCAATGACTTTGCACTTCAGAAATGTAACCAGTTAAAGTGGATAATATTTACAGAATGTGCATTAGAAACATAACAACTTATGCCTCAGAAACATATCCCATTAAAGTTAATGATATTAAATTGTAAAACTTGCACAAACCAAAACTAGGACAAAGACAATATAAAGGCAAAAGAACTAATCAAAATCGCTATGTGGAAAAAATGCTTAAGCAAACTAAAATTATGAAATAAAAGAACAGAATGGAACATAAAATGAGATTGGTGATGTGGATGTGTGGGGTAAGTATTAATTAATTTGAGTGTGTTACTTATACTGTACTAAGGTTTTAGTAAATTAGCATGGATATAGGCAGTTACAAGGAAAGTACAGTACATTACTGACGGCTCCCTGCCGTCGCTGGTACAGAAGGGGTTAACTGTGTTGGTGGTGTAATGGTTTAGGTGCTTATGTTCTGGGTGTGGTGTCCCGAGTTTGAATCCCGGGAGGACCAAATGCTTTCATTAGTTTATTCAAGTACATTGGAGTTTGTAATTGATGATTAATGTTAAGAACGGAGTGTTACTTACTTTTATCTTACTATATTTGTGCAGGGTACCCTCCGTTCTGTAGCGAGAATCCCCAAGAGACGTACCGTAAAGTGATGAACTGGCGAGAGACCCTGATATTCCCCCCGGAGGTGCCCATATCAGAGCAGGCGCGGGATAGCATCGTGAAGCTCTGTTGTGAGTCAGATCGACGGGCGGGGTCACACCAGGGCATTGAAGACCTCAAGAGTATGAAATTTTTCCAGGTCAGTTATAACCAATTCCCACATCCATGTAGAGTCACGCTAATAAGTGATGTCTCGGCACCAAGTACAGTAGGGTCCCGCATAAAACGAGTATATGGTCGATAAACGAGGGCGTTTTATGCGATTTTGTTTTATGTGAACACAGCATTTTGGTGGCCCAATATCGTCAATGTTCACTGGAAGCGTAAATTTCCGTCAGGAGCGTACGATATTTCGTAAGTTTTGTACGATATTTCGGCGTTCTATATGAAAGCGTACGATATTTCGTACGTTTTGTACGATATTTCGGCGCTCTATATGAAAACTCGGATTTGCCCCACTTTGGCGGCGGACTCGTTTTGATCGAAAATTAAATATTAATATTTTAGGTCGGTCGTTTTAATCGAGACTCGTTTTATGCGGGACCCTACTGTATGTTTTGATAAATAATTGGTATCCGCAATATCTAAACTTAATTTCTTCATATTAAGTGAAATATGCAAAAAATTTCCTACACTTACCCACCCTATTCAACATCTGACAGACATTAATACAGCACAGAGAAAGACAAACGTAATGACAGCTGGGACATGACTTATTAGCGCCACTGTACAAGGCTCCCTCATTATCTACGGGGGTTGCATTCCTATAATAATCGTCGTTACCGATTTTATATTATCATGTTATCATTATGCTGTATAATCTTTATGCAACCACATTTCTTATGTAAATGTGATTTTAAGTATTAAAAATGTGTTTCCTTCATAGATATCTATAAAATGTAATTACAAATGCATTATTTATACATGATGATAGGGGCAGACCTAGAATAACGTGGGATCAGGTACTCCGGTCCGATCTCAAAATAAAGAACTTGACAACAGAGGCAGCCCTTGACAGGGCCGCCTGGAAAGCCACCATTTATGACGTGAGACTTTAACCACATTCTCTGTGGACAAAATGGTCTTTAAACTTGTATGTATATGTAATTGTCTGCGCTGGAGCTTTGCTACCTGTTTTGTTTTAACTCAACAGGTTGACTGGGAACACACTCGGGAGCGACCGTCGGCCATCTCTGTGGAGGTCAAGTCCATAGATGACACCAGCAACTTCGATGAGTTCCCAGAGGTTGACATCAAGCTACGTGAGTCATTCACAACATTTTGGCATTTTGATGTTAGATTTAAATTTTATTATACAGTACTGCTTGTTAAATGAAGCTGGAGTTGAACTTTGTCAGTGACCATGTTCTATACATACTGTAATGTGAATGTAAGAATACTGGTACAGTACTTTAGCTTTGATTTGTATATGTGGAACCAATGATTGCTATATCCCATTCATTATAGGCCAGAAATCGAGATCCCTAACCTCTGTAACTCAAAAAGGGGGTAAAGAAAATGGAATGCATTTTTCTACACCTATTCCCTGGCTGTTTCTTGCCAAATTATAGTAATATTAACGTGATAACCAGTCTTTTTTCAATTACAGAGGTTAGGGTTCACATTTTCTAGCTTACTTATCTTGAATGGACTTAAGCTGTGTGGGTTTGTGTACACAGTGAGTCAGGTAGTGGATCAAACCGAAGACAGAGAGATGGTGAGGGAGGAGCAGGAGATTGTGGAGGGGAGGGGAGGAGAATAGAACTAGCAGGGAATGTGGAGGTAGGTCAGGGAAGGGATGGAGGAGGAGGTGAACCTAATAGGAGGCAGAGAGGGAAGAGAAACAAGGAGGAGGATTCCAATATACTGTGCTACTACACTAATATAGATGGAATAAACAGTAAAAAGGTAGAGTTAGATGATATATTAAGAAAGGATCAACCACAGATAGTCTGTTTGACGGAGACAAAGCTGAACCAGGACTTGACAGCAATATAGTGTTTAGTGAAGGATATAATATATGGAGATATGATAGAAAGGGAAAAAGGGGAGGTGGAGTGGCAGTATTAGTTAAGAACCCTATGACAGCGAAGCAAGTGGAGTTAAATAATGACAAGGCAGAAATAATGGCAGTTGAACTCAATGATATAGAAGGAAAAAAGTTAGACATAGCAGTAGTTTACATGCCACCAAAGACCAGAGCATGGAGGGAGTTAGAGTTTGAGGAGATGGTCGAGGATATGATTCAGTCGTTGAGAAGATTGCTTTTAAGAAAGAATAGATTGATCTTGGTGGGAGATTTAAACTGTGGTGAGGTTAATTGGGAATCGGGAGATGCAGGGCCAAATCAGAGATCTTGGGGAAGTCGGCTATTAGAGTTGGTTACGGATAATGTACTTGCACAACATGTGAAGGAGAATACTAGAATGAGGGGTAATAACGAACCTTCTAAACTCGATCTGATTTTTACAAAAGATCCTCACGAAATTAGTGATATAAACTATCTGTCCTGTAGGCAAAAGTGATCACCTATTACTGAAATGGAAGTTGATCTCGAGTAATGCTAATAGATTAGATTAGACAATAGCTATATAAAAGACAGACTAAATTATAGTAAAGCTGATAATGTATCCTTGAAAAGATATTTAGAGGGAGTAGATTGGGATCTTATTTTGAAGGAACAAGATGTACAAAGTAAATATAGTAGGTTCCTCGAAATTTATAGAGAAGGAACCAATCTGTTTGTCCCAAGATACAAAACTGGAAATTTTACTAAGCAGAAAGAATGGTTTAATTTGAAATGCAAAAGAGCTCTGGGTAGGCGTGATGCAGCTTGGGCTAGATTAAGAAGAAGGAACACTGAGAGTAATCTGAATAAATATAAACAGGAGAGAAATAGATATGTTAACATAATTAGGCAAGTTAAAATGAACTATGAGAAGAACATAATAAATAAATGTGAAAGTGACCCTAAATTGTTTTATAAATATATAAACAGTAAGTTGAAGGTAAAGAAACAAATTTCTAAATTAAGAGTAGATGCTAGGACGTATGAAAATGTATTGGACATGTGCGAGGTAATGAATAACAAATTGGGGTCGGTTTTTACTAAAGAGGAAAGTTTTGACGAACCACAGGCGGGAGTACTGGAGAGTGGTCTTAGCAAGATTAAAATAACTAGAGATGAGCTGTTATCTGCGATGAGAGGACTTGAAGTAAGGAAAGCTATGGGACCGGATGAAGTGTCTGCCTGGGTTTTAAAGGAGTGTGCAGAGCAATTAGTGGAGCCAGTGAGGGACATAATTCAAGCTTCCTTAGATAAAGGACAGGTTCCTGTTGAATGGAAAAGGGCTAATATCATTCCAATATACAAGAATGGAAACCCTGAGGACCCTTTAAACTATAGACCAGTTTCACTTACTAGTATTGTATGCAAGATTTGTGAAAAGCTAATTAGGGAGAGATGGATGAAAATGTTGGAGAGAAAGAAGATAATAACGCCAAAGCAATTTGGATTCAGAGAAGGGACATCTTGTGTTACCAGTCTGCTATGTTACTACAGTAGGGTGATAGATGTAATGCAAGAAAGAGGCGGATGGGTGGACTGCGTCTACTTAGACCTTTCCAAAGCATTCGATAAGGTACCACATAAGAGATTGTTATCTAAGCTTGAGATGATAGGATGTGTCAGGGGGAGTTTGCTGAAATGGATGGAGAGCTATTTAACAGATAGAGAAATGAGGACCAACATTAGAGGAACTTACTCATCGTGGCAGAAAGTTGAGAGTGGTGTGCCACAGGGATCTGTGTTGGCACCTCTTATGTTTCTTATGTACGTGAATGACCTGCCGATAGACAAAACTCCTACATGTCAATGTTTGCAGATGACGTAAAAATTATGAGACAAATAAATATAAGCAGTTGTGAGGAGCTGCAAGGGGATTTAGATAAAATATACGAATGGAGCACCAAGTGGAAAATGAAATTTAATATAAGTAAATGTCATGTGTTAAATATGGGAAGAAGTGTGAATAGACCAAATTGGGAGTACAGGATGGGAGATAATATAATTAGCAAGGCCGGAAAAGAAAAGGATTTAGGGTTGATTATACAAGATAACTTGTCGCCAGAGAAACATATTAACAAGCTCTTTAGCGGAATGTATGCAATGTCCGGGAATATGAAAGTTGCTCTGAACTACTTGGATGAGAATATGTTAGCAAAGATTATAAAAAGTATGATTAGACCATGATTGGAGTATGCAGCAGTGGTGTGGTCCCCGCATCTTAACCCGGGAACTGCGGGAAGACTCTTAAGAGTCAGGGGGGGAAAAAATCAATTTAAAACATCAATTTTTTTTTTTTTTTTTTTTATTTATTTATTTATTTATTTTTTTGCCCCTGGGCCATGCCAAATATCACTCCTCCACCTCCCCTCCTTCCCAGTTTCCTCCCCTCCTTCAGTTATCACCTATTTTCCCTGTTATTCCCTTTTCCTGTGGTCTATTTTCGTGCTAACATTAGCGAGTTGGTAGCAGGGCGTTGTCATCACTGTTAGCAAGCGAGTGCAAGAGAGAGAGAGAGAGAGAGAGAGTATCGATCGACAGTCTCTCTCCAGAGGTGGAGGAAAGTGGTGGGCTGGGAGGTTGCCTCAGCCATACATTGTGTAACTCCCGGCCTGTATCGCCGATTTTGACCATCCAAACGCTGTTTCCACCTGTTTTATTGTTGTAACAGGTTAATACCTTTATAATCAACCTATAATAGGCGCATATGGATAAGTATTAATGCTATTTATGGTAAAATAAATATTTTAGTGATGGGAACAGCTCAAATACATCAGCACAGGAGTGTGGTGTCTCATACCCCCCATGCGCACTTCAGAGGTTAAGAAGCATATTCACAAGTTAGAAAGAATCCAGAGAGCAGTTACTAGATTGGTTCCAAGTCTTAGAGAACTGCCATATGAAAGGAGGCTAGACAAATGAAATTTACCGAGTCTAAAAGAGAGGAGAGAGGGGAGACATGATAATGATGTACAAATGCACCCGAGGGCTGGAGAGGCTGATATTGATTATGGATACAGGAATAACTAGAGGCCACAGCTACAAAGTAAAAAGACCTACCTGCAAGAACGATATCAGGAAGTTTAGCTTCCCCTATAGATGTATTGACAAATGGAATGGACTAGAGGAGGAGGTGGTAGGGGCAAGGAACATCCATATTTTCAAGAAAAAATTGGATGAAAGTAGACTGAGAGACGGGACAACACGAGCTTAGCTCAACTCCTGTAAACTACAATTAGGTAAATACATATGTGTATGTGAATATACTTATGGTGTGTGTGGTCGGGGGAGTGCTGGAGGGACCTTAGTGATCCTGGTCTCTGGGTCTTCTGGGTGACCTAGATGTGTGTGAATTTGTATTTTGTTTTTGTTTGTTCATTGTTTTCCGTTATGTTTTCCCTATTCAGGCTCTGTCTTGAGTTGGCCACCCCACCCCCAAAAAACAAAAATGGGGATTGGGCGTGAGTATATACATACAGTACATACAAATATTGAAGTAGGTAACAATTCTGACACAGTTTTATGGGACCATGGTAAGACACTCTCCCAAACAAAGAAAGTTTTTTTCTTCATTATCAGAAGTACGGTCGCGCTAATTAATCATGTCCCAGCTGCCATTACGTTTAGCTTGATCTGTGCTGTGTTAATGTCTGTCAGATGTTGAATAGGATAGGTATGTGTAGGAACGTGTTTGTATATTTCACTCGATATGAAGAAATGAAGCTTAGATATTGCCAATACCAATTATTGATCAAAACATACTTGGTGCCGAGACATCACTTATTAGCGCGACTGTACAGTACTGGACAGTACTGTAATTTGTCTTATTTTTCTATTATTTCTCAGTGTATGATTAGACGATTTTGTGCAGTTTAAGAAGGATCTACGGTAGTAAAATAGATGAGGTGAGGTAGTTAGAAGCCTGTTAATTACTGGAGGTATTTTATAAATTTGTCTAATAGTAGCCACAAAAAGTTAAAAGGAGGTCATTGGTACAGAAAGGGTTAACAATTATGAAGGGAAAGTTGAGAGGCAAAGGAAAAATGTGACGCTTTGGCTCCCAGTCTGCGAAGCTCTAGGTTGGCAGTAGAGAGGTAAATCCTCGGAAGAGACGCCGCCACTTGATATCTAGAAAATATATAAGTAAAAGGAACAGCCAGAATAAGCAATGGGTATGGCAGAGAACGCTCAACTCTCACCTCTCGCTCTGATAAACCAGCCCGTCACCACATGACTAGAACCCAATCCCTTCAGCATCAGCTAGGAAAGGCCCTAGAAAGCCGCCTTTGGCGGGGGGATAGCTCCCCTATTTCAACCCCTTTCGGGGTTGAGCACCCGCCCTCAGTTGTTATCTACAGTATAGTATATTGGTTAGCCAACATGAGAGCCCCCTAAGCCACTGGCTAGATTGATAACTTGGCTGCCATAGAGTACAGGTAACAATAACTGAGCTATGTAAATAGGTATTAAATTGAGTATACAGTAGTAATAATAACTGAGCCATGTAATAAGTTGTAAATTGAGTACAGTAATGAAATTACTATTTTGTTATGTAGTATTTTGTTGACTGAGCTTGGTGTGTGTGTGTGTGTATCAGAGGGTGGTGTGGTGGAGATTAACGGCAGTGGTGGTGATGGTAAAGTAAGCAGCCCTGGATATGGTGGTGGTGGTGGTGGTGGTGGTGGTGGTGTTGGTGGTGTTGGTGTTTGTCTGGGGTCACCACTGAGAGCGGCACTAAGAAGAGCCGTCATTACCAAGCTGGTGTTGTACATTGTCCAGTATCAGCATGTCTGATTCACTAATACTCTACCTTGGAAGGGTTGCAAGTCATTCAGGAGGCACACCAATTATGTTGTGATAACACTAAGTTTTATACACTTTTTCATCATGTTTTTGCACAGACTATTCTATTGGATAGATATCAGCTTGGGTAGATCAGTTTGGATTAGTTAGTGTATGCTGCCTTTATGGATCTGGAGAAGACACAAGAGAACCGAGAGGTTGTGATGATTGAAGATACTGTACTTAAAATATATAGTGTGTGCATGTAGCTCGGCCTTTAAAAATGTATTATTGATTTTTCCTAGTGGTTTTTGAGTGGATCCTCTTCTGGGGTGTGTTCCTTGCCTGGTTAACTTCAGTGGTGGTCTCTTGCCTTGGAACTTGACCATGAGGGGATCATATTTGTGGCTGGGATTGTATCAGGACTGTTGGGGAGTTAATAATTTATTTTCATAATAAGTGTCTACAGTATATATATACTAACCAATTAATTCTACTTACAAATTTGAAAAATGAACACAACAAATCCGTTCACATAAGTGAGTGTGCAATTACATGGTGAAAAAATGTACAAATTCTAGTAGAATTGTGTAATTGATGTGAGTCGTGAATGTTGTGGAACTATTAATGACTGCGCATACTGCCTTACCTTGACTGCTATCATCTTGGTTGTATTAACCCCTTCTGTACCGGCAACATCTATTTAATTTTAGTCTAACTATATTATTAATTTTAGACGATATTGTGCAGTTTAAGAAGGTCTGTAGTAGGAAAAAGAGTTAAGGGAGATAGTTTGAAGCCTGTTAATTGCTAGATGCCCTTTTTAAACTGAATAAAATCGTCTAATAGTAGTCAAAATATAGTTGAAAGTACGTCACCGGTAATGAAGGGGGTAACATTTACTCACTGGAGTTTGGAAGTGCCCAGCAATTCATTATTTATGCTTCACAGATACATTTGTTAATTTTTGCTTTTGAATTTAATTTTTGGCTGAAATTTTTGTAATGCCAGATGATATTATTTTGATATGGACCATACATTTGCGCATCAGTCAGATAGGCTGATAACTGTACGGAGAACTGGCTTATTTAGCAGTTACTGTATTTAACCCCTTCTGTACCGGCGACGTCGTTTGTATTTTATTCTAGCTTTATTTATACGATTTTGTGCAGCTTAAGAAGGATTTGTGGTAGTAAAAAGGGATAATTAAGATAGTTCGAAACCCTTTATTGCTAGAGGCCGTTCTTCAACTTAATAAAATCGTCTAATTAGAGCTAGAATAAAATTTAAAAGACGTTTTTGGTACAGAAAGGGTCAAGTGATTGTATATTTATTTTGCATTGGAATGGCATCACGAAGTAGAGAACGCAATATTAATCATCTTCAGTTAGATTATGCCTTTCTTACTTTCATTCTGGCTACCATGAGAATATTTTACTCAGATTATGAAAAACCTGTGGGAACGAGAGGGTTGATAAGAGATACCGCTAGCTAGAGGGTTTTCCTAAGCTTAGTAAAGTAGTCTGATGTTAGCCAGAGTACAATGAAGATGGCATGATGGTATTGAAGTTGATTTCCATAATGTGAGACTATCTGAGGTGTGAATATTTAGTGTGTGTCCTGCTTGGCTGCCAACCCTGTGACCACCACCAACCACCTGCATGGTACAGTCGGCCTAATAAGTGATGTTCTGCACCAATTATGTTTTGATCAATAATTGGTATCAGCCATATTTATAGATGATTTCTTCTTTTTTGAGTGAGATATACAACCATGTTCCTACCCTTACCCACCCTATTCAACATCTGACAGACATTAATACAGCCCAGAGCAAGCCAAACATCATGACAGCCAAGACATCACTTATTAGGCCGACTGTACAGTAGCAGCAGGAACAGTCACTACCTTGAAGGAAAAGTAGTACAGTAAAAGAGATGGCTAAGGTAGCGTAGAGGATGCCAAACCTCACTCTGGATAGGACCAGCCTTCACCCAATTGGGAATTAGTAGTAGGGAGTTGATAAGACGAAATACTTTTGACTCAACCCTTTCGAGAAGTGTGGTATGGGTGCGAACAATACTTGATACATTGGCGCACTGTGCCCCTATACAGAGCAAGAAGCTGTGCGGGGGTGAAGAACCCCTGAGTGCACTTAACTTCTGGGTGCCATTTTTAGCAAGAGTGGTAATATGATCTTTCCAAGAAAGGTTGGAAGAAAAAGAGAAACCAAGAATACTGAGAGAAGATGAAGAGTTGATTTGTGTACAGTATTGTTGAAATATAACGGATAGTCCTTTGTTGTTAGCGATGTTAACTCTTAACCCGGGAAGCGTGATAGGCTTTCCGGAAGTACAGTACTGTAACCCCTCGCCATTTCGGACCTCTAATTGTTGGAAACCCGTACTAGCCGGATCGGTGACGGCCTCCCGGATACCTTGATACCTTTTGATACCTTTTGATACCTTTTGATACCTTTTGATACCTTTTGATGTGTTCGCCACTCTTCTAGCGGCACCAAGGAGCACGACGCCCCTCGTTATGGGTGTACAGTACAGTACTTCCGTTTTTCGGACATTTCCGTCATCGTTCCGACAGTCTCTAACAGTGTCGGAAGATTCTAACAGTTTTCGGACAAATAAGGGAAAATATCTGTCATAACCGTCCAATGTACGTAGTCTGATATCTCGTATGTTCCGAGATGTGTCAGTCAGTCTCGAAAGTGTCGGATGACGCGCCCCCATCTCCGGTGCATGTCCGTCAAAACGGGGATCCGTCGTAGCGCTGGTTTAAAGACTAGGGTCTGAGTCACCCTCCTAGACGAGACGTGACGTGACGGGCGTCAGTATGTTTAAGTGGGTAGCCATCTTGTGTGTTTGATATCTCCTCCGCCTATATTCCCGTGTTATTATGCCTCCCAAAGCGTAAGGTGACCTCGATATCACTTGAGATGGAGAAGGGAAGTGAGGTGGTCAAGGATAGTGAGGTGGAGAAGTGGGGTGAGGTGAAGTGAGGTGGAGGGTACTAAATCGACTGTTTTCAATGAAGTGGTGAGTGTTGATTCTTCGTTTCCGACCAATAACTGAACTTATTGTTTCATATTCAGTACTATATGTGCTATTACTGTACAGTATATTTACCTAAAATACGAATAGGGTAGCCTAGCCAAAAGTAGCCTAGCCTAGCCAAGATCGCATTTAGGCCTATTAGTTGTCATGGGTGCATGAACTTCGTTCACGTTTCCCACATGAAGTTTGCTCCCGTTTCCCTGTTTAACCCTTCCTACCCGGTCTGCCTTAGGTAAGGACAGCACGAAAGAAGGGCCGCTACCCGGTATGCCTTATCTAAGGCATGAGCTTAATAGCCTAATTAAGCTTGGTCCGAACGCCGTGCGTACGACGTATGTCAACAAACCCAAGCGTTCGTCACCGCACCTCCGAAAACAAGAAGGAGAAGACTCCTCAATGTTATTGTTCTGACGTCATGACGAAATTAGTGTCTAAAAAGCCCCCATATTGGCAACATCTCTGCAATATTGGCTCCACTGAAATTGTCATCACAACTGAACCAGTTGACTTACAGAGCTCTACTCAATGCCAAAATACAGATTGAAAACCGCACTACGATTATAGATGAGTGGGAAAGTTCTAGCAGTGAAAATAAACATAAATACGGTAGCCTAGGCCTAGACGTTTTTCAGCCATATCGCCCGGGTAGGGGCGACCGTCATTGGGTAAGACAGCCCGGGGAGGAAGGGTTAATCAACGGTGAAGTTTGTTCTCGTTTCACTATTACTGTACTTATTCGATATTCGTCAGATTTTTTTCTCTCAGGTCGTTTTTTTGTCCTCTATTAGATCGGACACAGACGGAGTTCGGACATCTCGGATTTTCGGACATTTCGGACAGGGTGTCCCCCCAATTAGTTCGAAATAGCGAGGGTTTACTGTATGTCCTAGGTGAACACGATATGTATCACGGAAGACAGCCCATTTAAAAAAAAAATACATATAATAAAAGAATAATAATAATAATAATTACGCCCCAGTACTGGTGAAATGGAAGCAATATGTGATTAGGTGGTGTGTCTCCTTCCCATTTCCTCCTGCCTTCCCCTGACATGAGTCTTACTTCCCACTTCCCCCTCTTCATTTATTATAATTTCTCCCTCTGCTTTCTCCCGCCTGAAATGTCAAGTCACCAATCTCCCTTCCTCATTCCACTTCCCTCCACCCTCTGACATGCGCGACAGACGGCTGTCTCTCGCTACTAGTCTCGCGAGACGTCTGAGAAGGTGGATGTATATCGTGCTCCTGTGGAACTACTGTACCCGTCAGCCTTGGTCGGCAACCCATCTAGGGGAGACAACTTTATACAAATCGGGTGGATGGAACTCGTCAGCCTTGGTCGGCAACCTATCTAGGGGAGACGACCTTAAATAAATCCTTACTGCTTACCTAAGGGTGAAGCAGGTATGTGGATGAACTAGCCGTCCTAGATCTAGATCTCAAACTTGTGACGGCGTCTCTTCCGTGGATTGACCTCCCTACTGCCAACCTAGATTGGGAGCCAAAGCGTCACACTTTTCCTTTGCCCCTCAACTTTCCCTTCATAATTGCTGAGGGGCACAGGGCCTTGGGTGAGGCTTTGTATTTATTTACTAGTGCTTCTGCTGACCTTAAAGCCGGTATCACACAAGAGCTTTTATAGTCAACGTTCGATGATCAACATTTTTCTGGCAACATTTCTGGAATATTTTGCACAGGCATCGGAAACTAGACTGATGATGGACGCATCTAGGCAACCGAAATATTCTAAGTGTTGACCTCATAAGCTGCCAGACCAGTATTGAGGATAAATGTTGAGTGAAAAAGTGCTTGTGTGATACCGGCTTAACTGGTATACATATTGCCACTATCATTTAGTATGGTTAATTAATAATATTGCATGTGTGATATGAGAGTAGAATGCTCATTGTCTGGATACAATTATTATAATAAAGAGAATGTTGCTTTTCTGCAAAGTTCATCATTGACTTTCATAGGCATCGTGTTTGGTCAGTTTGTATTATATTTCGATATTGTTTTGATATTTTCCAAATACTCTATGATATGAATCTCATGTTATTTGTACTTTGCATTATTTTCATTCTTAAGAAATACCAATACATTACTGTATACTGGTACAGGTATATACATTACCTGTATATTGTAAACAAATTTATGCTGTACTGTATATTGTTTAAATGTTCTTGAGTAATAATTTTGTTAGTACGAGATTGGCACATATTGAGTTACAATACAGTGAAGCCTCTCTCCTATGTCTTAACTTTTTTTTATTCTGGCGACATCTTTTCTATTTTATTCAGGCAACTATTAGACAATTTGAATCAGCTTTGGAAGGATATCTACCAATTAAAAGGCTACAACTATCTCAATTATTTTTTTCCTATGCTTCATAAATCGTCTAAATGTAGCTAGAATCAAATGTAAAAGACGTCACCAGTATAGAAGGAGTTAAGAATCCCTGTCAGGGAAAGCTTCTCCAAAACGGTTACCGGATATCTCAACCAGTGCCAAATCAACCAAGACCAACCAAACCTGTGCCAAAATATAGTACTAACCTAACCTAACCGTATTGGTTGATTTGGTACTGGTTGAGAGCTATTGGTTGAAATGGTCTACTGGTTGAGTTGTCCGGTCACCCTCCAAAATAGTCCGTTATAAAAGTCTCAAGCACTTTATTCTCTCTGACTTTTCCGTCAGTGTTTCTAAGTTTGTGGGAAAGACCCAAGGTGGTAGTCAAGAGCCAGATAGTAACCCATACAGTACCGGTGATGTTCTTTTCATTATATTCTGGCTACTATTAGACTATTTTATTCAGCCGTTCTACATTGAACGGAGAAGCCCGTGGAGGTCTCGTTCCAGTCTAGGGGGTGAGACATGGGAAGCATTTTTTAGCTGCAATCAGCCCCTGCCATCTTGCCTTCGCAGGATGCATAGGGCTTAGTTGCTCGCGGCTCGAAGCAGCCTCATCTCTGAAGCTGCCTTGCTCCAGTGCTTCACTGTCTCACCTAGACTCGGAGATAGATATGCAGTATTCGAGAATACATAATATAACGTAGGCTTGTGCATAAACCTATAACTATCTTGATAGCGTAATGGTTAGTGCGCGGAATTTCGGGGTGTGAGTATCCTAGGTTCGAATCCATGGAGTGCCACATGTATTCATAGTTTCATTCATTTCTTTAGTTAGGTTTATTTGTAAGTTAATTGGTGGGTTGGTGATAGTACAGATAGTACAGTATATACAGTAAACTCCCTTTTATCCAAAAATCATAGTCTTTTGAAATTTTGGATTTAAAACCATTTCTAGGCTGTCTTAACTTCAAATTATCATCTAATTCAAGCTATGTCTACTTCAGAGGGGTTAAATTGATGCAATTAAGCACCCAGAGAGGCTTAAATAAGTGAAAACTTGTGAAAAATATGGATAGCAAAACCTTTGGTAAACTGAAATTTTTGGATTTTTGAATTTTGGATATAAGGGAGTTTACTATACTGTATTATATTATATGAATTAACCTCTATATATCTGTTTACTATACAGTAGTGTATTATAATATATGAATTAACCTCTATATATCTGTTTACTATACAGTAGTGTATTATAATATATGAATTAACCTCTATATATCTGTTTACTATACAGTAGTGTATTATAATATATGAATTAACCTCTATATGTCTGTTTACTATACTGTATTATAATATATGGATTAACTTATATATATCTGTCCCCTTCAGCTGTGTCCCCACCAGTGAAGGAGGGTGAGGTGGGCTACAAGGATTGGGTCTTCATCAACTACACCTACAAACGCTTCGAGGGACTCACACAGAGAGGCCAAATACGTACCTAAGTTAATGCCCAGTGTGGGGTTAGTTTGTGAGAGAGGTGGAGTCCCCTACAAATTCGACTACTTGCGAGTTCCATTCTGTAAGGAAGTTAGAGCTGCAGACATCGATATTTAGCAGAGTAACTAGCTATAATACGGTTTTAGTATATTTATTAATACAGAAAGCCAAATTCAACATACTATTTATCCATCAGAAACCTACATAATTACTGTATTTGTGTTAAATATCGATGTTTACAGGCCGAATTTCCTTATAGCCTAAAACTCACAAGTGTCAATTGAGGATGGGGGATGACAGTACTACGAGAGCACCAGTGAACAAATCGCTACGAGAGCACCAGTGAACAAATCTCTATAGAAATGAGATATGCTGGTCGTGCATATGATAGTGGGAGAGGGGCTATAATATTGACGGTGTGCAGAACCCAGGAGGAGTTGAACATAAAGAAGCATCTGTTACTCCAGCCAAGCATCAAGAAGCAATTGTTACTCTGATCCAACTACAGCATGAAAGAATAACTTTTATTCAATCCTACCATAAAGCAAGGAACAACTGGTACTGGATTCAAACATATAGGAATAACTGTTGCTCAATCCAAACGTAAAGGAGCGGCAGTTACTGAATGTTTGAGGAGCAACTTACTCGATCCAATCAAAAGAGTAACTGAGGATCAATTTACCACTTGTGAGTTTCAGGCTATAAGGAAGTTGGATCTGTGGCCATCAATAGTTAGCAGAATTATCAGCTAAAATACACTCATATTACATAATACATAAAACCAAATTGATCATACTTTTTATCCATCCGAAACCCACATTATTATTGCATTTTTCTTTAATATCGATGTTCACGGCTCCAACTTCCTTATAGAATGAAACTCGCAAGTGGTCAATTTAGGAGTAAGTTGGCTTGCTGGGCATATAACGTCAGAAGGTTCTGGTATATCTGCAGCTCCTCCTTTCATTCTTATGTTTTGTTTATTATTTATCTTTTCTTTTCCTGCTGGAAGTGAATCAGCCTGGTACACTGAAGGAAAAGTGTGTAAACCCCTGGTACTTACGCTAAACTGCTATGCCCATTTTGGAAATCCTGGGTGAATTGACCACTTGCGAGTTTCAGGCTATAAGGAAGTTGGGAGCTGTAGACATCGATATTTAGCAGAGTTACGAGCTAAAATGCAGTTTTAGTACATTTATATATACTGTACATAAAACCCAATTCAGCATACTTTTTATCTATGAGAAACCTACATTATTATTGCCTTTCAGTTTTATATCGGTGTTTACGGCTTCAACTTCCTTATAGCCTGAAACTTGCAAGTGGTCAATTGAGTGCCCGTGGTGTATTTATGGACACTGCAGGACAACCACATTAATAGGACCCAGCTAAACTTGTGTACATTTTATTTGTGAGTTATTAGAAAATGGCTCCTTTATCCTGTTACTGTGTCCATTCATTATTTTGCCATTTTAAATAGTTGTTGTTCTTATTTAGATGATAAATTGAGAACATCCTGTGATAGCTACCTAGCAGAACAGTGATTAAGCACCCTCCCCTTCAGTTATGTATTTTAGGAATTTATAATTTTGGATTTTCAAGATTTTATTTATTTTAATGATTCGTGTGTATGTACAGTATGTGAGAGAGGCTGGTTGAAGTTTGACAGTGACCGTGCTAAACCCAGTTGTACAAACGAGAAAATCTACATTCATCCCAACAGCATTAACAAAATTTGATACTGATATTTAAAGTGATACAATCCACAAAAAGTGACTTCTGAAAAAAAAATAAAGAAAAGATTGATATATTTATTTCGTAACACCAGAAAGAAAGTTTGCTATTGATATGTCAAAAGCAGAAATATGAAAAAAGTAGCTTGAAAAACACAATGCTATAAAAATGGTGTATATATGAGTGATGTTAACCCTTGAGTACCAGCGACGTGTATTATGTTTTATTGTAGCTGTATTTAGACTATATTATGCAGCTTAGGAAGGATCTGTAGTAGTTAAAAGGGTTGGTTAAGATAGTTTGAAGCCCTTATTATTGCTAGAGGTCCTTTCTAAGCTGTATAAAATTGTCTTTATATAGCTAGAGTAAATTATAGCACACGTCGCTGGTACTCAACGGGTGAAGGACGCATCGTACATGTTCAGTTCCATAATTATCATCTCATGTTTGGTTATTTATTAATTTCATTATGTGCATCCTGTTCATAGATACTAACAAGATCAAGTTACCCCTTCAATGCGGTGGTGTCATTTGTAAATATATTCTGGCACTTATTTAAGGATTTATACAGCTCGGGAAGGACATACGGGAGTACAAATGGTCAAAGATCTGTTTACCTAAATTAGATTCCAGGGGTCCTTCGTAAGCTACATAAAATTGTGGATAGCCAAAATAGACTACAAATTGTGATGGTATTGAAGGGGTTAAGGTGTGAGTGTGGGTTGAATGATAATGAGTTAGTTTATAAATGTAAAACTTGCAAAATAAACAAACCAAAACACGGTAAAAAGACAAAACAACTTATCAAAATCGCTGTGGAAACAACGCTTAACCCTACCTACCCGGTCTGCCTTACCTAATGACAGCTCGGCAGAAGGGCCGCTACCCGGCCGTCCTTACCTAAGACGGCAGCTTAATAGCCTAATTAAGATTGGTCTGAACGCTGTGCGTACGACGTATGTCAACAAACCCAAGCGTTGCGTCACCGCACCTCCGAAAACAAGAAGAAGACTCTTTTCAATTTTATTGTTCTGACGTCAGACGAAATTAGTGTCTGAAAAGCCCCCATATTGGCAACATCTCTGCAATATTTGCTCCACTGAAATCGTCATCACAACTGAACCAGTTGACTTACAGAGCTCTACTCAACGCCAAAATACAGATTGAAAACCGCACTACGATTATAAATGAGTGGGAAAGTTCTAGCAGTGAAAATAAACATAAATACGGTAGCCTAGGCCTAGACGTTTTTCAGCCATTTCGCCCGGGTACGGGCGACCGTCCTTAGGTAAGACAGGCCGGGTAGGAAGGGTTAAGCAAAATAATAATTTATAAATAAAAGAACACAATCCACCACATAGGGTGTACATTAATACATGAGCAAGTTGATCTGTTTCCCAAGCAAACTAATTGCACATATAACAATGCACTATCGCCATGTTCAAGGAATTGGTCAATTTGGGAAGTCAGTACCCGGTATGGTCTTTGGTTTAGGAGATATGACACTACAGTTATAGTCTATTCGCTGTAAGTAGGCGAGAAATCATGACCCCTCTAACCTCTGTAACTCCAAAACGACTTAGAGTAATCAAGCTAATATTTCTACCATTTGGGAAGAGTCAGCCAAGGTATAGATGTAGAAAGTTACTTACAGTTTCTTACAGTAGATCCTCTGGAAAAAGGCAAACTATGCCTGTGTATCCAGCTCAGTACCAGTGCTTGCACTGCTGCGGTCGTTCACGGTGTTGGCGGCGGCGGTAGCAGACGCAACATTTTTACTATTCTGTATTTTTGTTTTATAATCAAACTTCAAATCTTGTCTTCCCCATGCTTTATCAAGATTACTTTCAAACTCCCTTATTGATTCGGAATCGACTACATACTGGGGCAGTGCGTTCCACTCATTTACCACTCTATCACAAAATGAGTTCTTCGCCTTCTCAAGCCTATTTCTTTCTTTGTAAATTTACAGCCAATTTGCTCTAGCCCTTTTTGAGTTCCAGAGGATAGAAGTTATGATTTCTCGCCTACAGTAGAATCTCGCATCCCACGATTTATTGGTACCGAAATATTACCGTGGGACCGGAATTCGTGGGATGCAGAGTATTAAAGTAATGGGGAAAATTACAAAAGTACTGGAGGCTATCGTCGGGTGACTATTGACCATAACTTTACATGCCAATAATCAAAAGTAAGTTGCTTTAACCCTCCAGCCTCGGCTACGCATTCTATAATACCGGTATATCCCCAAAACCTGGGGGATTTGGCCAAAAAAACGTCTCGCCTAGGCTACCGTATCTTTGTTATTTTGACTGCTTCCGCATTCCCACGCATCCCCAAGCGTAGATGTGTTTCGTTCCTGTAGAATGGCGTTGAGTAGAGCTCTCTAAGTCAACTGGTTCAGTTGTGATGACGATTTCCGTGGAGAGAACCTTGTGGCGATGTCAGCCACTTTTCACTACTTAACAATAACACAGCCACACACGAACAAGCGACGCCTTAGCAGCTGTTGTTTACATGCGTCGGACGGACGCCTTTCAAAACAAGCTTACAGGCTTTCAAGCTGCTATGAAAAGAAAGGTAAGTAAAACACAAACAAAAAACTTAGAAAAGTTGATGAGGTGATTATTGTGATGGATGTGGTGATAGACGGGAGGCGGATGTTAGATACCACCCTCCGTGGCCCCACTCTCGTTCTCCGTCACCCCACCTTCGCCGCCAAAGCCGTGGGAATCGTGTGGTTTTTCGTGGGATGAGAATTCAGGTAGCCATTGGATAGTACCGTGGGATGCGTAATCGTGGGATCGAAATGCGTGAGATGCGTGACTCTACTGTACTTACAGCGAATAGACTATAATTAACTTCTGTGATCCGGAAGCTTCAGATATATATTTTATGAGTTCTGTTGCCTATAATAATCCAACTCCAGTCTATACCCTAGTCCAAGTTTGTAGACCAAAATGCTTTAACATTAACCTCTATAACTCACAAACAGCTAGAGTAATCCAGCTAATATTTCTACCATTTGGGAAGGGTCAGCCAGGGAATAGGTGTGGAAATTTATGGCCCATATGCTCTAGCCCTTTTTGAGTTACAGACGTTAGGGTTCACAATTTCTGGACTACCTATTTGGAACAGCGTATAGTTGTTAATACCTAGGCAACATAGCCTGAAAAGCTTACCACAGTAAAGTTGGGCTTAACCCTTGCTGCCCGGGCAGCCTTTCTAAATGACAGCACTGAGAGCCCGGGGGATATGGCCGAAAAACGTTGTAATAGGCTAGCCCTACCTTTGTTATTTTAACTGCTAGAGAATTTGCACACATCTCAAAACTTAGTCCTGTTTCATATCTGTAAACTGGCGTTGAGTAGAGCTCTCTAGGTTAACTGGTTCAGTTGTGATGACGATTTCTGTGGAGAGAGATTCGATGCGATGTTAGCAATATCAGACAATAATAAAGACTTGTTCTTAATCTCCAAAACAATAACAACAAAAGTCGGACTTCTCATTGTTTTGGAAGGTGCGCGTCGCTCTGACCGGCTTGTTCATATATGGTTCGACGAACGGCTTTCAAACTACGCTTAATAGGCTTTCAAGCTTACGGATTTTAAAATTACACCTGGGCTCCTGCTCATCTGCCGCTGTGTCATTTAAAATGACAACCGGGCAGGAGGGGTTAATGGGGGATGGTTCACTTTAAGTTTTTGATAAAAAAAAATTTAATTTATTATTTATTTTTTCTAATTTCCTCCCTAGACCTCTATCAAACTTAAATAAAACATCCATTAGATCCCCCTTGTAGATTAATTTGTAAATTTTTCAATAAAAAAATGTCCCGGCCAAAGTCCGGTTCTTCCAAAATTACAGGCCGACTATCGTTCGCCAGGAATAAAATCGACACCTAAATAGCTCGAAAGGTCTTAATATTGACAAAGAAATGGGGCGAAAAGTCTTAAAATCGACAAACTAATGAGGCAAACATCTTAAAATTTGAAAACTAATGGGGCTAAGCATGAGGGAGAAGGGGAACCAGAAAAACATTCCATCTCCCCTTAAACACTGAAGGATAAAAGCTCTTGTGTAACACGCCGTTCTTAACATTAATCATCAATTACAACCCCAATGTACTTTAATAAACTAATGAAAGCATATGGTCCTCCCGGGATTCCAACTCGGGACACCACACCCAGAACATAAGCATCTAAACCATTACACCACCAACACAGTTATAGTCGAGTACACGATCACAATTAATATCCATTTTCGAATTCTGCCATACAGTTGTCAATACCTAAGCTCTGTATAGTAATTGCTGTGTATTATAATGTAAAACTTACAAAATAAACAAACCAAAACTGGGACGACACAAGATGAATGCAAAAGAACTTATATTTGGCTATAACAACTTGATCTTCAGGCCCCTCGCTTTTGCTCATGTACACCGTATGTGGTGGATTGTGTTCTTTTATTTCATAGATTTTATTTTAGTAAGCGTTGTTTCCACATAGCGATTTTGATAAGTTATTTTGCCTTTATATCGTCTTTGTCCAAGTTTTGGTTTGTTTAGTTTGCAAGCTTTACATTTTAATTGAAGTATGTCTGGAAGTTTTCAAACTTTCTGCCTCATGCTTACAGATTTTTTTCTGAAAGATCTGGATTATAGTCCATAGTGGATATTGGGTGTGTCCAGATATTTACCTAGCATGAAAGAGAGAGATGGGAGCATGTCTGGACTGAATTCCACTGTTCAGATATATACCTCGATAAAGACATAAAAGACTGGACTGAGTACATCCCGATAGTCCAAAAGTAGCGTATTAACCCGTACAGCCCCAGCGACGCGTCGGCGATGTATGTAACGCACAGCCCCAGAGACGCGTCTGACGCGTCACCCTAATTGCGCCGACCGTAACCTCAGGTGTAGCCACTCAAGAGGGCTCAGATTTGTATGGGAACTGTGTACGTATCCCACGTAACCGTGCCGATGGTTGAAAACTCTCATAAGTCCACGTGCGTGAGCGCGCAATAACCTGTTTTTTTGGGGTAATTGCCTTCAATTTTTTACTCTTGTAAAATACATTTTCGGGGGCTCTGTAGGACCATTCTTTAAGCTTTTTGAGTGTTTTTTCGTGGTTTTTCCTTCATTCCTAACCCATTCGCTATTGTTTCTGGAATAAAACCATTTTTTGAAAACCGGCCGGGTTCTGGTGAACAAACATTACAAAACTAGCCGGGGCTCCACGGGTTAATGGAAGTCCCTTTTACCTGTTTCTGGCTTGCCAGTGTTTGTAAAGGTACTGCCCAATGAGTCCACCTTCTCTCATTTATACTCGAGATAGAAAAAGTAGTCATGTGATAAAATAGGATTACATTATTTGCTTGATCCTTTTCAGTTTTCATTCACACAGTCGATTTTCCCTATCTTCTGAGAATATTGGGCACGTCACAATGTATGGGACATAAATAGATACGTTTTAGAAATCTTAACCCTTCCTACCCGGGCTGCCTTACCAAAGGACGGAGGTCGTATCCGGGCGATCTGGCCGAAAAACGTCTAGGCCTAGGCTACCGTATCTTTGTTATTTTAACTGCTAGAAATTTCCCATGCATCCCTAAATGTAGTGGTTTCCAATCTGTAGACTGGCATTGAGTAGAGCTCTCGAAGTCAACTGGTTCAGTTGTTATGACGATTTCCGTGATGTTGACAATATCAGAGCTTTTCAGACACTAATTTCGTCATCATACAACAACAACATTGATCCGACGTCTCCTTCTTGTTTTCGGAGGTGCTGTGACGCAATGTACGGCTTTGTTTACATGCGTCGGACGCACGGCGTTCAGACCAAGCTGAATAGGCTTTCAAGCTTACTGTCTGTTAAAAGGACACCCGGGTACCGGCCCATCTGCCGCGGTGTCCTTATAAAAGGACACCCGGGCTGGAAGGGTTAAGGAAAGTACCGGTATCTATGAATTATTATCTTTTGTATTTCTTTTTTCTTTTTCCTTGGTGGATTATGTGGAAATAATGTAATCATTGAGACACAATTATAACCTGAAAAGTTTAGTGGATTTATGATGGATTTGTGAGGTAACTAGCATCTTATATAGAAGAACTGTGTATTTGTATGAAAGATTACACAGGAAAGAGAATTGTGTGTGTGTGTGTGTGAGAGAGGGAGAGTGTGAGTGTGTGAAAGACGATCCAGTCATGTATGAATAGGATCACATTTTAGTTACAAACCATTTTAATTTATTTTATCTGTATATAGCTCTTGTTTTGAGTATGTCCCAGGTGTTGAGAGGTGGAGGGCCGTGCCAACATCAGAACAATTGCCGACTTGTGAGTTTCGTTCTATAAGGAAGTTGGAGATGTAAACAACGATATTGAATATCTGCTAAAATACGGTCGTAGTACATCTATAAAAACATAAAACCCAATTCAACATACCATTTATCATTCAGAAACGTACATTATTATTGCATTTCTGTTTAACCCCTTATTGGCGGCGCTCGACTTAAGTCGTGCACCAATTTGCAGCAAGTTAGGAGCATTATTAAGGCTTTTAAAGGGTTAAAATCGAGTGCAAATGGCCGGGAGCACAGCGGGCCAGATAGCCGACTTCCAGGGCTTACCGCCCCCCATTAACTCATGTTCCCTGTGTTCTCGAGAGGCCGGCAGTGTAGCCAGTAGTGAGCATAGCTGGGAAAAATATACCGATATATGCTAAACTCCCATGTTCGTGGCATCACTGCAAGAGAACCGCGAGTGCTACGTAGCTCGTTCTGGTCTCATTTTGAAGCTTTTAGTGCCTATTTTTTTGCTAAATATATTTTGTTTTCATGCAGATGCTTGATTTATCATGCAGGAGGGCCTGAATATGCCCAAATGAGCCCAAAACACCCCGTTAGACAAGGTTTAATATCGATGTTCACGGCTCCAACTTCCTTATAGCCTGAAACTCGCAAGTGGTCAATTTAAGACAAATTTTCACGTCGGATACATTTTTCTGGACACCTATGTTTGTTTAGTGGCGTTACTGAAAACTGGAATGCTTCTTGCTAAATCATCAGATAAGGTAGGAATATGAGTGGACTTCGTTCTTGTTTAATGTGACTTAGTTTTTCTCATTCAGTGTGATGATATCTATCTTCACATTATTCTGGCTGTCATTAGATTATTTTAGTCAGGTTAGGAAGGACTTCTGGGTAAAAACTATCTCCATTAACCCTCTAACTGTTGTACGAGGTCCTCACTAAGTTGAAAAATAATCTTCTTTTGTAAGCCAGAATACACTACAAATAATTGATCATCTATTAAAGAGGTCAGTTCCCACAATCCCATCTTGTGTGTGAAGCTGAAATGTCTTGTGCACAGTAAATACCATTGAACTTATTTCTTCACTTCATATACTGTAGGTACAGTATATTATATTTTTGTTTAATATAATAACAATACCAATATAGTCAGTATTATGCAAGCAACATTAAGGGGAGGTATTTGTTTTTTTATGGACCCCTTTCTCCCTCATGCTTAGTCCCATTATTTATGAGATTTTAAGAAGTTCACTCCATTAGTTTGGCAATTTTCAAATCTTTTGCCCTATTTCTTTGTCAGTATTAAGACCTTTCGTGCCATTTAGGTGTCGATTTTTTCCTGGCAAGCGATAGCGAGCCTGTATTTTATTAGGAACCGGCCGAAATATTTCTACCGAAAAATTTACAAATTGCTTTTGAAGGGGGTCTTGGGGTTATTTTTTTAAGCTTGATAGAGTTCTAGGGAGCAAACTAGAAGAATATATAAAATAATAAGAAAATACAACTAGAAAATAGAATAACCTCCAGTTAATCTATATTGAAATTGAAGCACCTATAGTCTATTCGGTGTAAGTAGGCGAGAAATCATGACCTCTAACCTCTATAACTAAAAAACTACTAGAGTAATCGAGCTAATATTTCTACCATTTGGGTAGAGTCGGTCAAGGAATAGATGTGGAAATTTACAGCCAATTTACTCTAGCCTTTTTTGAGTTACAGAGGATAGAGGTCATGATTTCTTGCCTACTTACAGCGAATAGACTATAGTTATCATCAGTCATTGTCCCACAATCTCACATTCACTTGTATAAATATTTCCTCCACAAGCTAACCCCTTCTGTACCGGCGACGTATTTTTAATTATATTCTAGCTATATTTAGACAATTTTGTGCAGTTTAAGAAGGATCTGTGGTAGTAAAAAGGGATGATAATAATGTCAAACTTTCAAAATATGCAAACCAAAACAAGGACGAGACAATATAAAGACAAAAGAAATAATCAATATCGCTATGTGGAAACAACGCTTTAGCAATATCAAATTTTTAAATAAAATAAGCGAGATAGTTTGAAGCCTGTTGATTGCCGACTGCCTTGTTTAAAGTGAATACAATTATCCAATAGCAGCCAGAGTGAACTTAAAAGGACGGCACTGGTACACAAATGGTTAATTGACCACTTGCGAGTTTCAAGCTATTAAGGAAGTTGGAGCTGTAGACATCGATATTTAGCAGAATTAATAGCTAAAATATGGTTGTAATGCATCTATAAACATGTAAAATGATATTCAACCTATATTCTATCCATGAAAATCGTACATTATTATTGAATTTCTGTTGAATAGCGATGTTTACGGCTTCAACTTCCTTATAGCCCAAAACTCGCAAGTCGTCAATTAATAGGAACAGGGACTAGTGTACCTCTATAATGTATATTATCAACAACAAATTTCCTGTATATATTCATGGATATATTAAACTCATTTACTACGATATGACTATTTTGTATTTTTCATCAGACTATCATTAAATGATTTGAAGCAGTTTGGGGAAGATTGAGTCAAAAGGTCAATTGAGATAGTTAATAGCCTTTTGATTACCAGAGGTCTATATTATGCTGCATAAAATCGTCTAATGTTTGTGAGAATTGATATGAAAATATGTGGTGGTAGTGAATTTGTTAACCCCTTCTTTACCAGCAATGTCTTTAATTTTATTCTAGCTATATTTAGATGATTTTGTGCAGTTTTAGAAAGATCTGTGGTAGTAAAAAGAATTATGTGAGATAGTTCGTAGGCTGTTAATTGCTGGAGGCTCTTTATAAGCTGAATATAATCATCTAGTATGTATGTATTTACTCAGGAAAAGTGGGGAATGGGCCTGAGTAAATCATCTAGTAGTAGCCAAAATATAGTTAAAAGGACAGCCCTGGTACTGAGAGAGATAAAGGTGTGGTGTTGTGTGTGGGAGTGCCTGGTTGTGTTGGCGGCGGGGACTGTGATGGTGGTGGGGTCGTAAGTGCTTTTATCACTTGCCACTTTCACACCAACAACTTTACCGCTGGATTGTTGTATTGGGTTCTAGTATGAAGGAGACGAGGCAAAGCTGCCTGTAACAAGTTTTCCCCCCTAGAATTGAAAGAATGAAAGAGAGCCAGATTCAAGGTGCATTAGAGTAAAAATGGCTGGATACACGGAGCTTGAAGCAGTCTAAGGCATAAGACGTCGGAAAGATAGACCAAGGGAGAGAGTTTCAGAGCGTACTTATTGAGAAGAAGACTGGGAAAATCGGTTTACTCGGGTTAGAGAGTTGGACAGAATAGGGATGAGAATGTGTTCAAAGGCAGGTGCTACCTATTATCTGTAAAGGAGGTGGTATACTGTATATTCTATTTTTTATTAACTTCACCACAACACCAAACACCTCCAATGAAATTAATGAAAGCACCTGTGCGATCCACCAGGATTCGAACCCGGGTTATCATACACAGATTTTTGACACCTTAACCATTACACCACCAAGACGGTTAAAGGTCTATGCACATGCCTACGACTTATTATCCATTCTCGAATACTGGATATTAATCTAATCATGTTCATACTCCCACCGCACCATGGTAGCCTTATGTTTAATTAAGAAAGCTCTGAAGAACGCTGATTATTGTAATAGCGGTTGAAGAGTGAGAGAGTTGCAACATTCTGGCGTATAGAGAGAGGTTGTAGAGAATTAGTAAGAGGAGGTGAGTTGATGAGATGACATTCTTTTGACTACCCTTTCAAAAAGTACGGTATGGATGGAACCTCCCCACACATGAGAGCAATATTTGATACTACATTAAATGTATTTTTTGTATACATTTGCTGTTTGTCCAGTGTATTTTTGCAATTTATACTATTGGAGACATGAAATGTAATGCAAATAACTTTAATAACATTGCAGGGCAGGGGGCTAGGAATCTTCCTCCCCTTGTAAATTTCTCCTACTCAATGAGACAGAGAAAGGGGCGAGGGACCGCGAAAGTGGTCCTGGACTCTAAGAATTGGAACATTAAATGTTTCTGTTCGGACTCTGTCTCAAGTCGGCCACCCCCAGCTATGGGGTATGTGCCTGAGTATATACATACATAAAGATAGCCTGGTGATTTATAGGTCAGATGGCAACTTGAATGCAACTTTAACTTAGTGTTGTTGACATTAGCAGTTAGTTGAGGAAGATAGAGCATGATGGGGGCTGCTGTGCTTCCCCAACAGCTCAGATAAATGGTTCATGGACAACTCCAACAGTAGACCATTTCAACCAGGGACAACTATATCAGTGACAGATTAAAATTTGAAATTAACCCTTCCTACCCGGTCTGCCTTAGGTAAGGACAGCACGAAAGAAGGGCCGCTACCCGGTATGCCTTATCTAAGGCATGAGCTTAATAGCCTAATTAAGCTTGGTCTGAACGCCGTGCGTACGACGTATGTCAACAAACCCAAGCGTTGCGTCACCGCACCTCCGAAAACAAGGAGAAGACTCCTCAATGTTATTGTTCTGACGTCATGACGAAATTAGTGTCTAAAAAGCCCCCATATTGGCAACATCTCTGCAATATTGGCTCCACTGAAATCATCATCACAACTGAACCAGTTGACTTACAGAGCTCTACTCAATGCCAAAATACAGATTGAAAACCGCACTACGATTATAGATGAGTGGGAAAGTTCTAGCAGTGAAAATAAACATAAATACGGTAGCCTAGGCCTAGACGTTTTTCAGCCATATCGCCCGGGTAGGGGCGACCGTCATTGGGTAAGACAGCCCGGGGAGGAAGGGTTAACCTGGGTTCTACTGGTTGAGATCTTGGTATTGTCAACCAGTTTAGATCTACTGGTTAAGATTGTGTACTGGTTGAAATTATCTACAGGTTAAGATTGTCATCTGATTGAAATGTTCTGCCAGATGAGTTTTTTGGTGATCCAGAATAATAATACATTCCTTGTGAGTAATGAAATATTGTGTCAGGTTTTATCTGGCATTGTACAGTTCTATTTCCTTGTTAATGGTAAGTCAATCTCCTGGGGCCGGATAATAAGTGATGAGAAGTTACAATTAAAATGTAAAACTTGCAAACTAAACAAACCAAAACTGGGACGATACAAGATAAAGGTAAAATAACTTATCAAAATTGCTATGTGGAAATAACACTTACTAAAATACAATTTATGAAATAAAAGAACACAATCCACCACATAGGGTGTACATTACTACATGAGCAAGTTAATCTGTTTAATGTGATGAGAGTTGTTACAAACTTAACAAGTCGCAACTTATCACTTACTTTCGACGTCATAGCTTGGCATAACTAGGAAAATATGGGCAATAACCGTTTGTATATTATATTTTGGTTATCAACAGACGATTTTAATGCATTTGGGAATTAGCTCTGGAGTGATTATTTAAGCCTTTTGATTCCTAGATATCGGTCCCAAGTTGGATTACAATTGTCTATTGGTAGCTATGATGAATCTGGTTAAGAGATTATGGTTTTGCTCCAAGTTATATATGAGTAATGCTGGTACACGAATTATGTCGTTAGGTGTACAGATGCCACCATAATCGGGAAATACTACATCATAAGTTATCTGGTTCAGGAGCAATTTATAGTGAGGCCTTCCCGAGGGTTAAGTGCCCCATTAATTACTCCTTCCATTCGTCTATACATTAGGCTACCATAACACAGTTGGAATGTATGTACATGCTCAGATTAATATGCTGGATTCGAAACTGCATAATAAATCGTAGGCTTGTGCATAATCTTTTAACTGTTTTGATAGCGTAATGCATAAATGCACGGAATTTTGATGTGAGTATCCTAGATTCGAGTCCTTGGAGTGCCACATGTATTTGTTGATTTCATTAATTAAGTTTAGAAGTAAAGTTGGTTGGTGAAAAAATATTAGAATATCCGGTCCCTGATTGCTTACCGTCCGCGAGACACACATGAACCAAGTGGACATATTTTACTTTAGGTTTACTGTTTGGTCGACGCTATTGCCAGTCATGGTAAATGTCTGACAAAAATAATAAATGTTCTTTGTTGCAATTTTATAAAATTTTGTTTTATAAATAGATATTATTTTTTATTATTAATTTATTTTGAAGTTTGGTACTAAAAACCTTACATTTGATAAAGGTCTCATAAAAATATACAGTATTATGTATTAAAGGTGAATTACATAAGCTGCATACCATCTATGCATCAAAACATATTAAGGATGCTCAGGTTTGTGTATAATAACGTAAATTTACGTCCGTAAATAAAAAAAATATTCAACATTTGTATATCTGGCGGCGTCTGATAGTTGACCGTCTTGCAAATTTCGCGCCTTCCAGTATTGTGATGACGTCATAGATTCCGATAGTTGTCAGGCAACAGAAATTTACCTTTAACTTGACCCAATTTATTTTATTAAAATGTAAAACTTGCAAACTAAACAAACCAAAATTGGGACAAGGACAATATAAAGTCAAGTTAAATTATCAAAATCGCTATGTGGAAACAACGCTTACTAAAATGAAAATTATTAAATAAAAGAATGTTAGGGGCAAATTTAAGGATATTCCCAATAATGGTGTATTACTAGAGCATTTAACATTCTGCTGAATAACTTAAATAACTTTTTGTTTCATCTTTGTGTAATTCACCTTTAACTCATAGCTTTTCAATATTTTTGAGTAATTGAACTAATGAAAACCTTACTATTTTGATCCAACTTACATTATCGACCCATCTTACTATACAGTAGTTCAATACAACTACAACAGAGTCAATAACTATATATTATGACTGGAGTTTGGCCAATATTCTCTGGCTATTTTGTCAATATTAAACATTAACGGTTAAAACTGATACCTGGTCAGAAAGAAAACATGATTACCGGTACAAATATTCTTGTTTTTACTATTTTATATAACATCCTACTAATTTGGTATAATGAAATCAGTATTATTGGACCTATAACAAATTTATCTAAGTAGTTTTGAGTTTAATTATTCAAAGTGTAAGAGCAAATATATCCCTTAAGTGTCCAAATATCCTGGTGATCGGATGATGAAAATTTGAGTTAATGAGCTTAGTTGTAACATCTTGGTGTGTGGATTTTGACTCTGGGTACATTCACAACCTATAGCCTACATATACAATCCATGGAATCTGTATTGAACCCAAACAAGATAATACTGTGCCATCTACACTAATATCCAAAATATTTCGGAGTGTTTTTTTTAAATTATGAATAATGGTTGTATACTTACTTTCACTTATGAATGTACAGTAGCCAAAAAAACTATGGACAGGCAGGTGGTGGATGTGAGTGATGGGTTGGAAGGCATACTATAATGTTCGTCTTAGTGTAGTGACTGAAATATTGCCCATACTTATTTTGGTTACTGCACGTTTCTCATGTTGGTAAACATTTTCAAATTCCCCTCCCCACCCAATTTATTCTTGAATCATATTTTTAAAGACATTTTTAAACAAGTGCACAGTCGTAGGTAGTAATTCCTAGTTATGTACTTTTAATTCAGGGAGGCACACAGTTTCCTTTTCACTCAAGTTGTGCTTTGTATTTTACTTCATATTAAGCCGGTATCACACAAGAGCTTTTATGATCAACATTTCTGGCATATTTTGCACTGGTATTGGAAACTAGACTGATGATAGATGAATTTAAGTAGCAGAAATATTATATATATTAACCTCATAAGCTGCCAGACCAGTGTTAAGGATAAATGTTGAGGGAAAAAGTGTTCGTGTGATACCGGCTTTAGACAGAATAAATCCAGGTAAGGAAATAGTAATATGGTGTAGCTCTGGGACTACTGTTTAGGGTGGGAAGCAGCAGTGAGTTGTGGGATATATTGTATAGTCTATTCGCTGTAAGTAGGCGAGAAATCATGACTCAAAAGGGGCTAGAGCAAATGGTCTGTAAATTCCCACATCTGTTCCTTGACTGACTCTTCCCAAATGGTAGAAATATTAGCTCGATTACTCTAGTCGTGTTTGAGTTACAGAGGTTAGGTCATGATTTCTCGCCTACTTCCAGCTAATAGACTATAGCCTCACGTCAACCACCCATCAAACTATTAAGGAGCGTCACCTGATTTTTTTTCTCTCCTTTTCTCTTTCTCTGGCTAGTATCCATTCAGCCCCATTCAGCCTACTGTTTTAAGACGTTTATTCCCATCCAGGTGTTGATCGTTCGTCAGCATTGTATGGAGAAATCCGGCTTCACCGGAGACATTTTTCTATCGAAAAATGTACAAATTTAGCCTGCTGTCAAAAATATTTTCAAGAATATGCTGGCTCGCGATAATCGACACCTGGATGGGGATAAACGTTTTAAAACAGTAGGCTGAATGGGGCTGAATTGATACAACCCAGAGAGAGGGGGGTAGAGAAAGGTAAAAACAAATGAAGTGGGCCCCCTTAAATGGCCTACCTACACCAACCCTTGTTCCCACAACTCTGAACTGCCACAGCCTCAAATATACTTTTATAACAAATATGTCACCCTGTAATAATATACCTTCAGTCTAGTTTGCCAATACTATATCCTGTTCATTGTAACCAGGCCAGCAACTCCTGTCCTGCTCTTAACCCTTTGAGTACCAGCAACGTGGGTCATATTCTATTCTAGATATATTTAGACGATATTATGCAGCTTTGGAAGGATCGGTGGTAGTTAAAAAGGCTGATTGAGATAGTTTGAAGCCTTATCATTGCTACAGGTCCTTCCCAAGCTGAATACAAATTGTCTAATAGTTGCCAGAATATGATGAAAAGGACGTCACTGGCACTGAACGGGTTAATATATTAGCTGTGGCAAGAGCTAAGTGGCCACATACTTTACTATACTGTAAAAACTTGGGTGTGAACAAGGTAAATACCATAAAGTTGGGTATATTGATAGTGATTTATTATATCCTCATATTACTTGGGTTTATTAACACCCTTATTCCTTCATAAGGTAAATTACTATGGATAATAATACCTTATTTAAACCCATAATTTGCCAGTGTAATAAGAAATAGTATTGAAAGGACACATCCTGGCCTACTTCTTATGAACGAAGTATAGTGCAAATTAGTCTCCAAGAATAAAGGTGCGGATGAAGAGTTGTGGACAAATTGTGTGGTGTATAGTCTATTCATTAGGATTAGGCCAAACATTTTGACCACTAACCTATATAACTAGAAAATAACGAGAGTAATCGAGCCATTATTTCTACCATTTAGAAGCGTCAGCCAGGGAATATGTGTGGAAATGTACAGCCCTTTTTGAGTAACATGAATTTAGATTTAATATACTGTATGTGGCCTAATTATAGTGAAGAGACTATAGAAGAGGCCTGAGCCTGGCCTGGCGTGGAGGAGGAGGTTAGAGAGGGAGATCTCGTGTATATAAAGTCTAGGAAGTTGTAGCTCGTGTAAACTAGTCACCAATAAAGAAACAATATGCTACATCTTTTATTTTTTATCCTAGTTAAGGGGAGGGCACACCTTGATGGCATATTTCCCTTGAAATCCAAATTTTTGCTTTTTACGCATTTGCATCTAAATTCCTGTAGTATATTTTATATTCTGACAAAGCTTGGGGTTATTTGTTCGAAAAATAGCATTGGATTTATATTTGTTTTTGTTGGGTTTTACGAAGCAAAAACACAATACAGTACTGTATATAAATATTCTCCAAAGTGAATAAGCTTTGGCTTAGGGCAACCTACACTATATTATTTTCATAAACTCAATCAGAGAATCTTTCTTATTATGACTCTTAGAAGTCTGATTCTAAAAAAAAATGTATACAAGTATCGAGGGTTGGGTGTGAAATCTTCACTTTAAACAATTTGCCATAGAGACAAATTTCATCATAATTTAATTTGCTCTGGAGGGGATATCCCTATACAGTCATTACTCCAATTTTGCGTGTTCTTATTTTGCGACCGAGACCCCAAAAATGCAATTTTTTATGAAAACCTAATTTTGCGATGTAACTCTAATTTTGCGGGTGGCGCCATAAGAAAGTGGGGCTTTCCGCACTAGTTTTCGGGGGGGGAGGGGTGGCCGGGTCGTGACGTTTAGCTGTGCTGCGGTCCTACGTCACAATACAAGCTCTGTATCCTTCCGCTTACAAACGTTATCTCTCCAGTCCGCAATACTAGAGTTATACCAGCAAAATTGAGGTGTAATACCGTGTGACGAGTGCATCAAACTCTGCAACATGGCGCCCCCAGCCAAGAAGAACAAGAAGATAAGTTTGGACCAGAAAATGAAAATAATTAAGTTGAAAAAAAAGAGGGAAAAAGAAACTGTGACATAGCATGAGAGTTTGAAGTTGGGGAGTCGACTGTTAGAATGGTGTTTAAAAACTGTGCGCAGATTGAAAAAGAGGCCCTAACCTATGGTGTGCAGGCGTTTGACAGTCGTAGCCATTGCACGAACACTCCAATTATTCATATGGAAAGATACTTGGCACACTATCTAAATCAAAAGGAGAGGGAGGGGGTGCCAATGGACAGTCATCACATCAAAGAGCAGGCCAAGCTGTTTTACGCAACCTGCCTGAAGAAGGTCAGGGACCCCCCCAGGAAACAATTCAAGGCTTCCAACGGCTGGCTGACGAAATTTCTCAAGAGGAAGGGCTTCAAAAATGTAAAATTTAGTGGCGAACGTGGCAGTGCTGACACCGAAGCGGCATATTCTTTCCCTAGCATCCTGAAACAAATAATCGAGGATGGGAGCTATACGAAGGACCAAATCTTCAACTTTGACGAGAGTGGCTTGAACTGGAAGAAAATGCCTCGCTCTACCTACATAGCCAAAGAGCAAAAGCAAGCCCGTGGCAGGAAGATAGACAAGTCACGCTTTACGGTGCTGTTCACTGTAAACCTGAGTGGCTCTTGTAAGATGAAACCTGTCATTGTTCACACTGCCAAGCACCCTCGCTGCTTTAATAATATCCGTAGTATGGACTCCATGGAAGATTTTTATTGTTACAGCTCCTGTAATGGTTGGATGACTTAGGCCATAATGAAGGATTGGCGGCTAGATAATTTTGTTCCTGACTGTCGCCTCAAGTGCCACCAACTAAACATCCCATTCAAGGCCCTTCTACTAATGGACAATGCACCCTGCCACCCTCAGTACCTCTGCGATGTCCACCCCAACATAAAAATTGTCTTCCTTCCCCCCAACACTACATCTCTGGTCCAACCTTTGGATCAGGAGATTATCGCCAACGTAAAGAACTTCTACCACACACGCCTCTTTGATTATCTCAGGGCCAAGACAGAGACGAATGAGGAAATAAGACAGATTGAGGCTGAAGATCTGTATGGAGACCTTGATGTGAATGAGCCCCTGCCAGAGCCACAGCCTGACAACCTTCCTGACCCCACACCTACAGACGCAGGCCCTGTCGCCCCCGTGATGAATGTTCGGCAATTCTGGCGTCAGTTCACCATTCGGAATGCTGTGGAGTTCCTTGTGCCATCATGGGGGGAAATCAACGAGGCTACAGTCAACCATGCCTGGCACTATCTTGTTCCACACCTGGTCACACCGGAAGCGGGCGGCCAGGTGCAACAGGTAGCCGACTCTCAGCAGGCAGTTGTTGCAGCGGCTCAAGCGGTGGCAGGGTGTGAAGACTTAACGGCAGAAGAGGTGAGGGAAATGCAAGATGATGATGTGTCTGCCGAGGCAGCAATGCTTAGAATCGACGAAGAGGACGAGCTGGCCAGAGAACGTGCCATTAATGAGCCACAATCAGTGCAACAGGGCCCACACACTTTGGCAATGCGTAATCTGGCTAACATTTTGTCCGGCGTCGACGCTCTAAAAGACATCATTTGCGGCAACAACTATGATGGCCTGCGTGCTGGAGAGGTCTGCCACACCATTGACAGGGCGATTCGATTTTATGCAGAGAAACATGCAGAAGGCGTGAACAAGAGGACCCAGTCATTAATCACACAATTTGTGAGAGCCCCAGCACCCGCCAACCCTGGCCCATCCAACACGGTCGACGACGATGCCGTCTCTGAGGCTGACTTTGAGGGGTTCCTCAACGAAGCTGCTGCCATTGCCCAGGCCCAGACCCAGAACGTCCCCTCTAGTGATAGTGGGAGTGACGAAGAGGGCCCTGGGCCACAGTAAGGCCACCCAAGCCTCGGACACCCTCCCTCCATCCCCGCAAGCCCAGCCATCTTTCGAGTCTAGGTAAATGCTCAATTGCTCATTTAATTTGATTTTCTCACGGATAATGATAATGTCTTATGTTTTTCTGTATTTTTCTTTATTGTGGGATGTATAATTATATGTATGCGTGTACAAACAAAGCAAATAAATTACGGAAATCACGAAAAATTGGGCCGTCACTGATGAAATGTCGACCATATTCATTTTTCCCCATAAGGTTAGTTAATCCAGTTTTGCGGCCCGCAATGTCGACCAATTTCTCGCAAAATTTGAGTAATGACTATTATCGTGTAACAATTGCGTAGGGATGCGGCGACCCCAGCGCCCGCCACTTTCTGGTGCAGATAGCCTCCTCTGTGGTGAAGGGGTGAGAATTTTCCACCACCGCTTTCTCCTGCGAGGCGTAGAAAACAACTAGAAGGGACCCTAAGAATAGGAGATTTAACCCCTCGAGTACCAGAGACGTACGTGATGCGTCGGCAATGTATGTAACGCTAAACCCCAGAGCCGCATAGGGTGCGTCGCGATTAATTACTCTGGTCCTATGGCACCTACAGTATAGGGCTCAGATTTGTATGGGATCCGCGTAAGTATCCCACGCAACAATGCCGATGGTTGAAAAACCCTCAAAGTCCAACTGCGTGTGCGCGCAAAAACGTGTTTTTGCCTACCCATGTTAATTCCGACTTTCTGGCGCCCCTTAGGATTCCTTAATGACCTAGGGGATCGTTTTTTTGTGGTTTTTCCTTCATTTCTAACTCATTCCAGGTGTTTTCTGGAAAAACAAATTTGTTGACAACCTGCTGGTCCTGGAGTGTACATTTATATTATATTGCCTGGTGCTCAGTGGGTTTAATGTGCGTGGATGTAGTACGAATGAGGCGAGAGGACATTACCGGCTACAATACTAAATGTTATTGGTATCTGACAAGCCAGTGAGTTACCCTTTGAGTACCAGCAACGTGTTATATTTGATTCTACCTATATTTAGACGATATTATGCAGCTTAGGAAGGATCTTGGGGTAGTTGTTGTTGTTGTTCCCTAAGCTGCCTGGCCGAACAGCCCCGAGTCCCTGAGAAAGGCCATGGCCACGATCGGGCTTTCCCACAGAGCTCTCATTGAGTGTAGATTGTGTTGTTGGTGTAAGTGGTTGTGTGAAATGCAGTCTTCTATGATGTGTTTAATGGTATGGGGTGCTGTGTTACATCCCGGGCAGGCGTCGACAACGGAGTCATCCAGTCTCTTCTGATAGCTCAGGAGAGCTGGATGGTGTCCGCATCTCAGCCTGGCCAGGTGGACTCTGTCCTCGCGAGGAAGGGAGGATTCGGAAGGATGGATTTCGGGAGGTCGTGCATGCAGCTGCGTGTTGTCTGTGAGTGAGTGGATGGATCGGTGAGAGATATGAGTATGGATGTGCTTCTGGAAGTTGGTTCGGGGTGGGCAGGGAGGGAGAGAGGACAATAATTGTGTGTGATACTGTGCTGGGTGTTGTTTTGATATTTCTTGGTGTCTGTGGGTGTGTTGCCATGTAGTTTAGTGGGTGGTCTTGGTTCGTGGAGGCTGCTGCCAGGAATTGAGTGCCTCTCATGTCCAGATGGTCTTTGACTTGGAGGATTTTGGTTTCTTGATGTAGGTGATCTGTGGGTGCAGTAGCTGTGCAGCCTGTAATGATCTTCAGGGCTTTGTTTTGAATAGTCTGTAAGGTCTTATGATGTGTTTCAGCTAGGTTAGAAGCCCAGGCTGGGCTTGCGTATTCCATCACTGATCTTATGTATTGTTTATATACTGTGGTGGTAGTTTCTTTGTTGTGTCCAAATTTTGTGTGAGCAAGTGACCTGAGGCCGTAAGTCTGGGTGTCGGTTTTTTTTTAATGTTTGTGGTGTACTGTTTGAATGTCATGAGTATCATATGTTACTCCTAGGATTTTGGGTGTGTGTGTATGTGTTAGGGGTGTGTTGTTTATGGTGAGTTGAGGGATGTATTCGTGTTCTCCTGTCCAACATGTGAGCAGGGTTGCGGTGGATTTGGCTGGGGCTAGATTAAGTCTGTTTGTAGTGCACCAGCCATGTAGTGTGTTGAGATAGGGTTGAAGGAGATCTGTTGCTCTTTTTGGGTCATGGTGTGTGCATGTGAGTGTTATGTCATCTGCATAGGAGGCTAAGTTTATTTGGGGCATATTGGGTGTAGTTATATCATGCATGTACAGATTGAAGAGTGCGGGCGAAAGGACGGATCCTTGTGGGACTCCGTTTGGAAAGTTTCTGATTTTAGATGACTGACCGGCAAAAGATACGTGTGCACATCTGCCTGCTAGGAAGTTGGCCAGCCACCTTTTTGTGTTGTTGTGCATGTTTGTGTTGTAGATTTCGTTTGTTAGGTTGTGGCGGGGGATGGCATCGAAGGCTTTACTAATGTCGAGTGTGGCTAATAGTGATCTGTGTGGTGGTCTAGCTGAGTTGATGCCGTCGAAAGCTCTTTGTGTAAGGTCTGTGAGAAGTGTTTGTGGAGTGCAGTGGCCTAAAGCCATGTTGTGTTGGAGCTAGGGGTAGGTCAGGTGTAATTAGTTGTAATACTAGGCGTTCCATGACTTTGGAGGGGGAGCAAAGGAGTGTGATGGGGCGGTGCGAGGAGGGTAGCGTATCTTGGGTAGTTGTTGTTGTTGATGTTCCCTAAGCTACCTGGACGAACAGCCCCGAGTCCCTGAGAAAGGCCACGGCCACGATCGGGCTTTCCCACAGAGCTCTCATTGAGTGTAGATTGTGTTGTTGGCGTAAGTGGTTGTGTGAAATGCAGTCTTCTATGATGTGTTTAATGGTATGGGGTGCTGTGTTACATCCCGGGCAGGCGTCGACAACGGAGTCATCCAGTCTCTTCTGATAGCTCAGGAGAGCTGGATGGTGTCCGCATCTCAGCCTGGCCAGGTGGACTCTGTCCTCGCGAGGAAGGGAGGATTCGGAAGGATAGATTTCGGGAGGTCGTGCATGCAGCTGCGTGTTGTCTGTGAGTGAGTGGATGGATCGGTGAGAGATATGAGTATGGATGTGCTTCTGGAAGTTGGTTCGGGGTGGGCAGGGAGGGAGAGAGGACAATAATTGTGTGTGATACCGTGTGCTGGGTGTTGTTTTGATATTTCTTGGTGTCTGTGGGTGTGTTGCCATGTAGTTTAGTGGGTGGTCTTGGTTCGTGGAGGCTGCTGCCAAGAATTGAGTGCCTCTCATGTCCAGATGGTCTTTGACTTGGAGGATTTTGGTTTCTTGATGTAGGTGATCTGTGGGTGCAGTAGCTGTGCAGCCTGTAATGATCTTCAGGGCTTTGTTTTGAATAGTCTGTAAGGTCTTATGATGTGTTTCAGCTAGGTTAGAAGCCCAGGCTGGGCTTGCGTATTCCATCACTGATCTTATGTATTGTTTATATACTGTGGTGGTAGTTTCTTTGTTGTGTCCAAATTTTGTGTGAGCAAGTGACCTGAGGGCGTTAAGTCTGGGTGTCAGTTTCTTTTTAATGTTTGTGGTGTGCTGTTTGAATGTCATATGAGTATCATATGTTACTCCTAGGATTTTGGGTGTGTGTGTATGTGTTAGGGGTGTGTTGTTTATGGTGAGTTGAGGGATGTATTCGTGTTCTCCTGTCCAACTTGTGAGCAGGGTTGCGGTAGATTTGGCTGGGGCTAGATTAAGTCTGTTTGTAGTGCACCAGCCATGTAGTGTGTTGAGATAGGGTTGAAGGAGATCTGTTGCTCTTTTTGGGTCATGGTGTGTGCATGTGAGTGTTATGTCATCTGCATAGGAGGCTAAGTTTATTTGGGGCGTATTGGGTGTAGTTATATCGTGCATGTACAGATTGAAGAGTGCGGGCGATAGGACGGATCCTTGTGGGACTCCGTTTGGAAAGTTTCTGATTTTAGATGACTGACCGGCAAAAGATACGTGTGCACATCTGCCTGCTAGGAAGTTGGCCAGCCACCGTTTTGTGTTGATGTGCATGTTTGTGTTGTAGATTTTGTTTGTTAGGTTGTGGCGGGGGATGGCATCGAAGGCTTTACTAATGTCGAGTGTGGCTAATAGTGATCTGTGTGGTGGTCTAGCTGAATTGATGCCGTCGAAAGCTCTTTGTGTAAGGTCTGTGAGAAGAGTGTTTGTGGAGTGCAGTGGCCTAAAGCCATGTTGTGTTGGAGCTAGGGGTAGGTCAGGTGTAATTAGTTGTAATACTAGGCGTTCCATGACTTTGGAGGGGGAGCAAAGGAGTGTGATGGGGCGGTGCGAGGAGGGTAGCGTGGGGTCTTTGTTGGGTTTGGGGAATGTGATGATGATACCATGCTTCCAAATGTCTGGTATTGTGTTGTGTGAATAGCTGTAGTTTGATATTGGTCCTGATGTGGCGGCGTCTACGCCGTGGGGCCACCTCCCGAGGCTGCCGACCCTCCACGGCCGAAGACAAATTCAACGACCAGTGGAGGAAAACCGGATGCCGGCCGCGGGGAGCAGTTTCGGGAGCCAAACCGTCACAACCATCCCCTGCCCCCTCCCTGGGGGCACGGGTCCTTGGAGCGGCTTCGGTCGCGCCGGGAATTTCCACACCTCTTGGGTAGTTAAAAGGGTTGGTTGAGATGGTTTGAAGCCTTATTATTACTAGAGGTCTTTCCAAAGCTGAATAAAATAGTCTAATAGTTGCCAAAATATAATAAAAAGGACGTCCTTGGTACTGAATGGGTTAACGATAACCTGATGTCACTCAATACCTATTGATGAAACGATGAACTTAAAAAAATTAATTGGGTTGTCACTTTCATTAAGATAGCATAAAAAATTATCTGTTTACTAAACCCTTACCCCCGGATGACGACATATGGTATCAATAGGGTTAATGGGCAAGGTGTACAATCGGTCGGGCCGCAGCATGGTTGGGCCGCTGCGTACCTGTTATTTGCCCCCCTGCTGCAATATATATGAGGATGACAATAAGTCATGGCAGTCAAAATAGACGAGAACGTGGGCGATACGTCCTAATACTACATGGGCGGTGGCCTGACCGTCAGGCGGCCCAACCACCATGGGCAGCACCCCGGGTGATGCAATATGGTATCGGGTATGGTATGGTATCGTGCCAAGCAATACAATTTTCCATGATGCAAACCGTGGCCCTATCGGCCTTGTGATAAACTAAGCTCCATCCCCAGCCTTTCTTGCACTCCCCCCAAGCCTCTCCCTCACTATCTGCCCCACCCAAAAACATCTCCCCTTTCCCCCCTACGTTTCATGTGATTGCATCATACCGCCCAGCTCCTGACACAGTGAGTGACTCAGTGAGAGAGAGGATGCGAGAGACCTTTGTCTGGGCCACGTGATACACACACACGTTTAGTCCCACATGTACAGTATATATGCACGCATGCTCAAGGGCTGGAATTCTTGCTGACAGTCAAGCAGTGATAAAGAGAGAACAAAGCAATGTAGAATCATGGGGTTTTCACCATTCTAAAGCTGAGTAAAGTTATGTGATCATGATATTTGGTTGAGTATTGTCTGTTTGTTATTTATGAAGCTACAAGATGCATAAACAAGGTGTTTGCGCGCCCGTACCCGTAGGCTGGTGGAGTGGCGGAATATTCAAAGGCCGGTCTCTGCGAGTTAACAGCTTGTAGGCCTAGTAATGGATAAGAAAATATAATTTTATTTGTTTGATCATTTACTTGATGAAATTTTTCAATTTCTCTTCCACCTGGGCCACAGTTAACCCACACACAGCCACTGACTTCTGCCGAGACCTCGACCCCTGCACAAAAGAAAAATAGCAAATTAATTTAAAGCTGTAATACAATCATCATTATGCAGTTTTATTTATGTAGGCCAAGGCCCAGAAATACTAACCAATATAAAATAAGATTGTGTTCTTATATTTATAAATTATTATTTTGCTTAAGTGTTGTTTCCACATAGCGATTTTGATAAGTTATTTTGTCTTTTTACTGTGTTCGTCCAAGTTTTGGTTTGTTTATTTTGCAAGTTTCACATTATAATATGATCAGAATTTACCACAAGTGGGCGGGAAAACAAAATAAACCAATATACTGTACTACGGTGATTGTTCTTCACTATCTCCAGCCTCTTGAGGTCACATACTTAGTTTAAGTTTTTATTGGTTAGTAATCTCGATCCAGGGTTAAGCATTTTCTTTTAACAACCTACATACTTCTCATTTTTCAAGGTGGAGCTAGTAAAAGTGCTACATAAAAATTATTCCCGTTTACACATGTACATTTGGTAGGTGGGGATGCCCGTCATCCATATTCTGTGGTCAATATGCTGGTCAGAGAATTTATCTTTGCTGGAAAGTGTATCAGCTCAGTAACCAGTTATAGTTAAGTAACACCCCGTTCTTAACATTAATCATCAATTACAAACCCCAATGCACTTGAATAAACTAATGAAAGCATATGGTCCTCCCGGGATTCAAAATCGGGACACCACACCCAGAACATAATCTAAACCATTACACCACCAACACAGTAACTAGTTGCCAACATCACGTGGTTGACAATATAGCCTGGGACGTCAGTAGGAATATACAGCCCTGTAGTTGATAGTAGTGCAAAAGTGATCCTTGGAGGTTGTAATATGCTACTGAAGTGGAGTATATATGTATATACTCAGGCACAAACCCCATTGCTGGGGGTGGCCGACACGAGACAGAGCCCGAATAGCAACAAAATTTAAAGTTACAATTGTGTGGGTCCGGGACCACTTTCACATTCCCTCACCCCTTAATCTGTCTCGTCTACTAGGTGAATTTTACAAGGGGAGGAGGATTCATAGCCCCCTGCTCCCAGAAGGAAAAATATGACAGCAAAAAAAGACACAGAAACAGCTAAGGTTGGGTAGAGGATGCCAAACCTCACTCTGGATAGGACCAGCCCTCACCCATAATCTGCCTTGCTTAGGCCAATCGGCTTTCTGCAGACTCCCATTTTCTTATGTTCTTATAATATAATTACAGGTCTCCCTCGATATACGATTGGGTTACGTTCCTGAAAACCCGATCTTAAATACAAATATTGTATAGCGAACCCTAAAATTAATGGGGTAAATGAGGATGCGTTCTGGGACCAGCCAAAACACAAACACAAACACCTAAAAACCTAAAATAATATCATAAATCGGGGTATCGGATAGTGAGGGAGACCTGTATATTAGCACACAGTCAGACTTTCGTCCAATACAGTACTCAATAGTCAGAGATTCACCAGTTACATTCATTTGGTATTCATCACTGTTGGTACATGGTGCCACATACGTACAAGTTTAAAACACCGTTTCGTCCACAGAGAGTGTGGTTACAGTCTCACTTCCTAAATGGCGGCATTCCAGGCAACCCTGTCATGGGTTGCCTCTGTAGTGAATATCTTTGTTTTGAGATCAGACTGGAGTACCTGATCCCACGTCTTTCTAGGGCTACCCCTACTCACAGCTCACCCCACTTTTACAGTCCAGAATTTCATCATCGATTCTCTCCACCTGTCCAAACCATTCAAGTCGCTCGTGTACAACACTTCACTGCTACTTCTAATGCCCAGACACCTTCTTAATTCCTCACTCGATACCTCGTCCCTGAGGTTTACCCCACATATCCATCTCACCATTCTCTTCTCATTCCATTCTATTGATATCCTCCGCTTTAACTGGCCACGTCTTCGAGGCATAGGTCATCGCACTCCAAACACACAAGGTATACACCTTCCCTTTAAGGTGAAGTGGGAGTCATCTTATGGTCAAGAATGGCAACAGCTCTCTAAACTACCCCCAGCCAGTTCTGACTCTACCAATGGAGCCAGCTTTAGCACCACTTTCGGCAGTAACCGTATCACCTAAATAGCAGAATTTATTCACAAACACCAGCGCTACACTGCCGAAAACAACACTAATAGGCGAGTTATTCAACACAAGTTCTCCCTTGCACACTGCACATTCAAAGTCTATGATTCTCGTCAAAGGTCCTCTAGCCCCACTACGTCTCTTGTGTACCCAGTCACTACAGACACAACATTGAATTGAGTTACTTCCCAACCCCATTCCACATAATGATACAGGTATAATGCCTAAGAATATTCACCACTAATTACCACAATCACTTTCATTTCTCATATTCGTTCACAATGAACACCATTGCACACCTTCATTGTTTAAGTTTGTTCTCACTGCATTATGTGTACAACATTTGCAATCGATACATGATTATTAACGCATAGACATTTCTAGGTTAAATCTGGATCTGAATTATCAAGAAATTTTGTCAAGTGCCGGTACTACCGGTATAAAGAATAGAAGTAGATGGAAGATACTAGATAGACCCTTGATAAACCCTGATATAAAATATATCTATCTATTGCCGGACGCCTTACTCCCCTTAATGAGGGTGGTCATACACAGAAGGCCCCCAAGCGGACCTATTCCCTGTAAGAGGGACAACCTGAGTCAGTTTACTGAAGGACTTACAGGATTGACCACTCAATTTAGGATTCGTCCGACTCCGAGGCCCTCTATGTATCTTGTTAGCACTATTTTCTACAGTGGTGTTCGGCTAGTCCATCCACTAACCTGCCTTACACTTCGATAAGCAGTACGGATTTGTATCAGGTTTACTCCCCTAGACAGGTTGCCTACCAAGGCTGACGAGTCCCATCCACCCGGATTTTTATGAGGTTGTCTCCCCTAGATAGGTTGCCGACTAAGGCTAACGAGTCCCATCCACCCGTAATATATATTCATCACAAATCATTCCCCTGGGGGTTAGGGAATAGAATATGCCCCACGTGCCTTCTGCGTGTCGTAAGAGGCGACTAAAGAGGTTGGGTCGGTGGGCTTGCGACCCCCACCCGGAAAAATTATCTAAGCAAAGAAAAACGAACGAACAGCCTCGGATGCGGACGGAACCTACGTTGACGAACCACGACCGACTAAGGACATACCTTCGGACATTCTGAGAATGGCTACGTGGAATGTTAGTGGCATTAATGATGGCACAAAAGAGAGAGAGGTTCTGGAAGTGTTAGTGAATGCCAGGCTGGATGTATGTGGAATGACAGAGACCAAATGGAAAGGTTCAGATGTGAGAGAGTGGGAGTGTGGAATGGGTGTGTGTGCTGGAGTGAGTGAAGGAACAGCGAGAGAAGGTGCATGTTTGTTTGTAAGTAGCAAATGGAAGGAATGTGTAAGAGAGTATGGGTCTGTGGGTTCAAGGATTGTGTGGGTGAGAATGAAAGTAGGAATACAAACGTGGGTGATTGTATGCGTGTATGCCCCGACAGAGGATATACTTGAAAGAAAGAAAGAGGAGTTCTGGATGAATGTGGAGGCGTGCCTGGAGAAGTTTGACAAGAACGAAAGAATATTTCTGATTGGGGATATGAATGGTAAGGTGGGTGATAGGAAAGTTGAGGGAGTGATGGGAGGGTGGGGGGTACCATCAGAGGTGAATGGGAATGGTAGTGCATTTGTGGACGTATGTGTGAGGAGGAGGCTGTGGATAGCCAACACCTTCTTCGGACACAGAATGATCCACAGGTACACATGGAAACGGATGTTGACGATGAAGGATAAGACAGTGGTGGAACGAAAGTCATTGATTGATTATGTATGTGTGGATGAACGAATGAAGAAATCTGTGATGGATGCTAGGGTGTATAGGGGTATTGGAGGGGGTCTGTCTGATCATTATGTAGTGGTAGCTAAGGTTAGGATACAAAAGAAGTGGGTGAGGAGAGCTGGAGGGAGGCGAGAGGAGGGTGGAATGGTGAGGAGGGTGGAGAGAGCACTCGGAGAGTGCTGAACGCATTACCGAGGTAATCCTATCGGGCATGGAAGCATACATTCCATTCTCTTTCTCTCAGACTAATGCTAAAAAATCTTGGTTTACTCACGCCTGTTCTACTGCTGTCCGCAATATGGAGGAAGCATTCAAACGGTACCGACGCCTTAAAACTCAAGACTCTCATTCTTCATATGTTTCTGCCCGGAATCAAGCCAAATCTGTTCTTCGACTTGCCAAACACTCTTTCATCAATAATAAATGCACTGAACTATCTAACTCTAGCTCTTCCCAAGCTTTCTGGCATCTAGCCAAAAACCTCTCCAACAATTTCTCTTCCTCGTCTTTCCCTCCCCTTTCCCACTCTGATGGCACAACCATCACTTCTTCCTCTGACAAAGCTAAACTCTTCGCTCAAACTTTTGCTAGAAACTCCACATTGGATGATTCCGGTTCTATTCCTGCCTCTCCGCCCTCCTCTCTCTTACTTATGCCTAATATCCTAATCTCTTCTAAAGATGTACTTTCTACCCTCTCTGGGCTTAACACTAATAAGGCGTACGGTCCGGACGGTGTTCCTCCTGTTGTTCTCAAAAACTGTGCTTCCGTGCTGACTCCCTGCCTAGGCAAACTCTTTCGTCTCTGTCTATCCTCTAACGTCTTCCCTTCATGCTGGAAGTTTGCTCACATTCAACCTGTCCCAAAGAAGGGTGACCGCTCTCAACCCTCCAACTATCGTCCAATTGCTCTTATCTCTTGTCTTTCTAAAGTTTTTGAAACTATTCTTGCTTCCAAATTTCTTAAGCATTTCTCTTCTCATAATCTGCTCTCAGATCGCCAGTATGGCTTCCTTAAGGGTCGCTCTACTGGTGATCTTCTTTCATATCTTACTAACTCTTGGTCATCCTCCTTTCGGGACTTCGGTGAGACTTTTTCTATTGCACTAGACATATCGAAAGCCTTCGATAGAGTCTGGCATAAATCTTTAATTTCTAAACTACCCTCCTTCGGTTTCTATCCCTCCATCTGTGCCTTTGTCTCTAATTTCCTTTCCGGCCGTTCCATAGCCGCGGTTGTGGACGGCCATTGTTCACTTCCTCACCCTATAAACTCCGGTGTTCCTCAGGGCTCTGTCCTATCTCCTATTCTCTTTCTAATTTTTATAAATGATCTCCTTAACTGTACCTTAATTCCCATCCATTCATACGCAGACGACTCAACCTTGCACTACTCCATTAGTTTTTCAGAACGCCCCAGCCAGCAATCCCTCAACGACAAACGTAATGAAGCCATAGAACTCTTAAATTCTGATCTAAATACTATTTCCAATTGGGGCAGAGAAAACCTTGTTAACTTTAATGCTTCCAAAACCCAATTTCTCCATCTATCTACCCGTCAGGATCTCCCAGCGGACTATCCCTTATTCTTCAACAATACAAAAATCAACCCTTCATCTTCTCTCAATATTCTTGGTGTCTCTTTTTCTTCTGCCCTCATTTGGAAGGACCATATTACCAGTCTTGCTAAGGCAGCCTCCCAGAAGCTGGGTATGCTCAACCGCCTTAGGGGGTTCTTTTCCCCTGCACAGCTTCTTGCTCTGTACAGGGGCATAGTGCGCCCTTGTATTGAGTATTGTTCACATGTGTGGGGAGGTTCCTCTCACACCGCTCTCCTAGACAAAGTTGAAAGGAAGGCCTTTCGTATCATTAACTCCCGTCCACTCACCAACTCTCTGCAATCTCTCTCTCTCCGCCGCAATGTTGCATCTCTCTCGCTATTCTATCGCTACTATAATAATCAGTGTTCCTCAGAGCTATCCCAGTGCATACCACCTCCTTTACGTAGGGCACGTGGTACCCGTCTTGCAACTCAATCCCACCCCTACTCTGTGCAACTCTCCAACCCAAGAGTGAAACGTTACTCTCAAACTTTCTTCTACTCAACAGCTGAGCTCTGGAACTCTCTCCCAGAATCAGTCTTTCCCTCTTCCTATGACTTAAATTGCTTCAAACTCCGTGTGTCCAGGCATTTTGGCTCGAACGTCCCTTGATTTTGGCCCTGTCACTCTTTCAACTATGGGGGAGGCACTCGCTATAGGCAGTTATGCCTTTTGCCTCCCTCAATCACATAGAAAAAAAAAAAAAAAAAGGAGGAGGAAGTCAGGGAGGAGTACAGGAGAGCAGTGGAAAGACGACTAGGTGGGTTCGACCTGGAAGTTATGGAGGAAGTGGAGGAGATGAGCAAGGTGTTTAAGGATGAGATCTGTGCAGCATGTGAGGAGGTGTGTGGAGTGAGGAGAAGAGGGAGGGGAGTGAAAGGTACAGCATGGTGGACAGAAGAGATAAGAATAGCTGTGGAAGAAAAGAAGAAAGCATATAGAGAGTGGTTGGGTAGTAGAGGGAATGAAGATTCCGAGAGACAAACGAGCGAGGTACGTGGAGAGTAAGAGGGTGGTGAAGAGAGTAGTGAAGGAAAGTAAGAGAAGAGTAGATGAGGAATTTGGAAGGAATCTGAGTGTAAAATGGAGGGAGAGTAAGAAACTGTTCTGGAAAGAAGTCAAGAAAGTTAGGGAAGGTAGCAAGGGAAACAGTAAGGGTGTGAAAGATACGAATGGGAGAATGCTAGCCGAGAAGCAAGAGAGAGTCGAAAGATGGAGGGAGTACTTCAGTGAGTTGCTAAATGTAAGGAATGAAGAGCCAGCAAACATAGCTGGATATGGTATGGGAGGGAGAAGTAGTGGAGGAGGAGGTGGGGATCAGGAGGTCAGAAGTGTGGGAAGCCATGAAAAGAGTGAAGTTGGGGAAAGCACCAGGAACAGATGGAGTGTGTGGGGAAATGTTGAGGTATGGTGGTGAGATAGTGATAGAATGGGTATGGAAAATGTGCAAACTAGCATGGGAGAAGGGGAGTGCACCCGATGACTGGAAGACTGGCATAATAGTCCCCCTATATAAGGGCAAAGGGGAAAGAGGAGTGTGTGGTAACCACCGAGGAATATGTCTTCTAAGCGTAGTAGGGAAGGTATACAGTAGGGTAGTGATTGAGAGAGTGAGAGTGAGAACGGAGAAATGGATAGGCGACGAGCAGGGAGGTTTTAGGAAGGGAAGAGGATGTGTAGATCAGATTTTTACCCTGAATTGTGTTGTGGAGAAGTATCTGGAGAAGAAACAAAAGGTGTATGTTGCCTTTATGACTTGGAGAGGGCCTATGACAGAGTGGATAGAGAAGGTTTGTGGAAAGTACTTAGAATATACGGAGTAGAGGGCAAGTTGCTGAAAGCAGTGAAGAGCATGTATGAGGGTGCAAAGGCGGCAGTACGTGTGGAGAGTGAGCAGAGCGAGTTCTTTGACCTGAATGTTGGTTTGAAACAGGGGTGTGTGATGTCCCCGTGGTTGTTTACTGTATAATATTATATGGATGGAGTCATGAAAGAAATACTATCAAGAGCAGTGGATGTTGGTGTATCACTGAAAAGGGAGGGAATTGAGTGGAAGCTACCTATAGCCTACTGCTGTTTGCGGATGATACAGTTCTGATGAGTAATAATGAATGCGAGTTGCAGGGTCTGGTAAATGAGTTTGGAACAGTGTGCGAAAAACGGAATTTGAAGGTAAATGCGGGGAAGAGCAAGGTTATGGTCTTCGAAAGGGGTGAAGTCACAGAGTGTGAGGTGAAGCTGAACGGTCAGGCTATGGAGATCATCAACTCTTTTAAGTATCTGGGCAGTGTGTTGAGTAAAGATGGGACTATGAATGAAGAAGTGCGAGAGAGGGTACAACAGGGGAAGAGGGTTGTAGGAACGCTAAAAGCAGTAACAAGAAATAGGGTGGTCAGTATGGAAGTGAAGAAGTCCTTGCATGACAGTGTGGTAATCCCGACACTGACTTACGGAAGCGAAGCATGGACGTTGGTTGAGAGACTCAGACCAAGAGTGAGAGCAGTGGAAATGAATTACTTAAGGAGTGCGTGCGGAGTTACATGGAGGGATAGACAGACTAATGAGGAAGTAAGAAGGAGGTGTGGTGTGGAGGTAGATGTGCTGGAAAGTGTGAAAAGGAACAACTTGAGATGGTTCGGCCATATGGAACGTATGGAAAGCGAGAGAATGACTAGAGGGTGTACGAGAGCGAGGTGGAGGGACAGAGAGGGAGAGGTACACCGAATGAGAGGTGGAAGGATGGAGTGAGGAAGTACATGAACGAAGGCGGTGCTGGTTGGGGGGAGGGGCGTCGACTGACTGGGGACAGGTGCATGGGGCGGTTCGTTCGTGGCCACCCCTTCGGGGATCACGGCGTCAGGCAATAGATAGATAGATAGATAGAGATCACAAATCTCTACCTTTAGTTACAATTAAATGTTTACAAATTGTTTCCTTCCCTTGTTCATAACAATATACTGTACGTACAGTATAGGATTGATATGAGAGACAGAGTGAAACTTATTAAAAGCCACCTCTTCCTACCAAGTCAAAACCCACTAACTACACAATAGATTGTAGAGTAATTATAATGTAAAACTTGCAAAATAAACAAACCAAAACTGGGACGACACAAGATAAACACAAAGGAACAAATCAAAATCGCTATGTGGAAACGCTTAATAAAATAAAATTTGAATTACAATGTAAAACTTGCAAACTAAACAAACCAAAACTGGGACAAAGACAATATAAAGTCAAATTAACTTAACAAAATCGCTATGTGGAAACAACGCTTACTAAAATAAAATTTATGAAATAAAAGAATACAATCCACCACATAGGTGGATTACAGTGGGCCCCACAAGGGTGCGGTTACCTAAGTCCGAGACATGCGCGCACCCTTGTAAAACGCACCCTTGGAGCTTAAGAACCTATGGGAAATTCACTATGTAGTCCGGGGACTCTTCAAACTTACCCTTTTTTCGCCCAATAACCCCTGAAAAACATGAACTAAGGAAAGAATACCTGCACAGTATAGAAATGTGATTAGATATTAGATAGAATAGGGGTATTACACTCACTTTGGATGGTTTATGTATGAGTGGAGGTTGGGATGTTGGTCTTACTGAGGAGCCTCGGACCCTCAGTAAGACAACATCCCAACCTCCACGCATACATAAACCATCCAAAGTGAGTGTAATACCCATATTCTATCTAATATCTAATCACATTTCTATACTGTGCAGGTATTCTTTCCTTAGTTCATGTTTTTCAGGGGTTATTGGGCGAAAAACCGCACGCTTTGCTTTTTTCGCGCTTTTTTCGCACCCTTGGATTATACGCACCACACGGACATCTGCCGCACGGTTGGAGAATCGCACCCTTTTAGTGCGCACCCTTGCGGGGCCGACTGTACTACATGAGCAAGTTAAGGGGAGCATCCGCCATGTATTTCAAAATGGTCCGATCGTGTTCATTTTTTTACAGGTGATAGATACCACTTCTAGGAACAACATATCCAAAAATGAATACATTCGGATGAATAGTTTTTTCGCTACCTCGGATTTTCGCATTTTGGCCACATTTTCAAAACCTAAAAACTAAAAAACTTTTGGTCCAATCTACATAAAAAAAATACCATTGGAAAGAGGAGAAACAATGCAATAAAATGTACAGAGGGATTTTTTATACACCTTATAGTTTTTTATTAATTTTGTTTTCCTTTTTTTATATATTTAATCGGTGGCAAGCCTCCTGTCAAAAAAGTTATGGGTTTATCAAAAATTCCTCAGTACATTCTACTGCATTTACTCTCCTCTTTCCAATGGTTTTTTATTTATTAAAATCGGACCAAAATTACGAAAGTTTTTAGGTTTTTTGTTCGAATAATTATAGTTTTGAGAAAAAGGCGAAAAACTAAATTTATCCATTACCCAAGGGGGGGGGGGGGGTCTGTATTTACGGTAATTTTTATTTTACGAGTCTAAAATTTTGCCAGGAGATGCCTAGAGTGTTGCCCTCACGGGAGCAGTGAAAATCTCAATTTCGGATTTTTCAACTTGCACCTCTAATACCCCATGGCGGACACTCCCCTTAATCTGGGTCCCAAGCAAACTAATCGCACACATAACAATGTACTATCGTCACGTTCAAGGAATTAGTCAATTTGAGAAGTCCGGGACGTTCTGGTAAATTTGACTGAACTCTGCATGAATAAAGAAACTACATGTCAAATGTAAAAATGTTAATTCAAAATCAAATTTGCAATATGACAAGACATTAACAATAGTACAAAATACAAATATTGATAAGATATCTATAATATTACAAAAAAATTACTGCACTCACTAACGATAGTGCTATCGGGTAGGTACCTGTAAGCATAAATAAAAGAGCACAATCCACCACATAGGGTGTACATTACTACATGAACAAGTTAATCTGGTTCCCAAGCAAACTAACCTCACATATAACAATGCACTATCGTCATCTTCAAGGAATTAGCCAAATGAGTCGAGTACCGACCCTTTCCAACGAGACGTCACTCTTACGCAGGCCGAGGACAGACGCTAGGTACTTGACCAGCTCAGCATTGGCCTCTCCCTCGGTTGGTGGTGCAGCAATCTGTACACCAACACCATCCTCACACATATCTGAGGAATAATTATAATGTAAAACTTGCAAAATAAACAAACCAAAACATGGACTAGAGACAGATAAATTATCCATGACTAATAAGATATGTACCGTATATACAGTACAGTATATGTTTTTCTATGTGCATGAAGGAGACAAAATGGCAGAGCTGCATTAAACCCTCCAATACCAGCGACGGCGAATCGCCGTCAGTAATGTACTTTCCTTGTAACTGCCTGTACAAGCCTGTATCTGGTACCACGGCCGTTTGAGCACTGCTCTCGATATGGTACCACTTCTCAGCTTATATAAGACCCACTGAAGGGTGAGAGAGCCAGTTTTGCCTCATCTCTTGAGGTGGAAAAGTGTTCTCTCTTGCCATATTGGCCACAGTGCTTGGGACTGCAGGGGACTCTTATTACTGTATCCTACGGTAGAGTACGGTAGTACGGTAGAGTACGGTAGAGTACCAGCTTGCTCTTTCTCGCATTAAAAATAGCATCGTGTTTATCAGCATACTTAATACAAATGTCTACCATATCATTTAAAGCTTCAACACTTGGTGATAAGAGTTAAATCGTCAGCATAGGCGAAAGCTCCAGCATATGTCCCTCCCATGTGACAACCAATATGACTGTCTACTAACTCTGACAGTAAACCATCAATATATACACAAATATAATATTACCCCTCCCTGCTTAACCCCATTACTTATTGCAAAATAGTCAGATCGTGCTTGTCCCCATCCCACTCTTAATTTCTGATTTACATACATATTCAACAGAAGTCTACAAATATTTGGACATACCTGTCGATTAAGTAATTTTCGAAACAACATACAGTAATTAACTCTGTCAAAAGCTTTGCTAACATCTAATAATTAGTTTTGTGGTAATTAAAATAAGCGATGGTTTCTTGAACTAAACTAGTGCATAAGCTAGTAGAAGATCCTCCCTTATAACTAAACTGTAAATTATGCGACAGTAACTGTTTTTCTTCTCGTGTCATAATAATGTTCTCAAGAAGTTTACTTAAAATACTACAGTACTAAGTGTTATTGCTTTAACATTCTCTGACACACACAAATTAGTCCATCGTCCCTTAGGGATAGGAACCATTGTACCTGTAAGCATTCCATCAGGAGATATTCCATGCCTTAACATTAGTGTAAACAAAATAGAAAGATATAAATTTAATTTATTGCTTGAATGAATGATATTATCAGAGTTTAACGAAAAATTACCGTCACTTTTCCCTAATTTAATAGATTTACGTGCTTCTGTTACATCCGAAGGAGTTATATTTTGACATATACTGTATCATCTTTACAGTTTGTACAATTACATTCTCTCGATAAAGCTGCATAAATATCCTTCTCCAAACTAATCATCTCATTATTGTTATATGAAACGCTATTACAGTATATAGATTCTTAAATTTTTCTGAAAATATATCAGCAATATTATTCTCACCAGTAACACTGTCAACATTAAGAGGAATATGATTCTTATTGGGGTTTAATTTACGCACATTATCCCAAAATTCCCTAGCCGTACCATTACTGAGTACTAAGTTTGCTAATTTTTCTGATCTGATAATTCCCTCTTTTTGTTTAACCATTATGATTAATCAGTAATGAGGGACACTGTGTGATAACACGGGTTCAAATCCTGGTGAATCACATAATTATATGCTTTCATTAATTTCATTGGAGGTGTTTGGTGTTGTGGTGAAATTAATAAAAAAATAGATGATACAATGACTTACTTGTGATACCATTCTCCTTGGCTCCAGGTTTGGCCAGAATCTTGATTAGAACATTGCCAGACTTGTTGCAACTGATGGGACTGCAAACCTTCTCAGCTGAGCTTTCTGTTGCCTGTTGATTGAGATCAAATTTAGTATTAACTATAAGTATTATAATTTGTATTTTGTTTTTGTGTGTTCACTGTTTTCTGTTATGTTGTCCCTATTCGTGCTGAGTATCGTGGTGGCCGTCTTAATTTGGAGGAGATGAATACGAAGCTTCAGGACCTCAACCCTAGACATGGTGCCGGGAGGCCTAACCCTCCGTCTCCTTTGTCTATGCTGGTGGGGGACTGGCGGTTGCCTGCAAGGATGGTGCCGGCTGCTTGTCATAATCGTTATGAGGTTTTGGGAGATGAATTGAACACAGAGATGGAACCACCGGCTGATGGAGTTCAAGAATTGGGGGTCACTGTTCGGCTTCTTTAGTGGTTCATTGGGCTGGTGGACAAGTTTTGTTATCTAGGAGATAAGTAACACCCCGTTCTTTTACAAACCCCAATGTACTTGAATAAACTAATTAAAGCATATGGTCCTCCCAGGATTCAAACTCAGGATACCACACCCAGAACAAAAGCATACAATCTCTGCCGGTGGTGGGGCCGAGGCTGCCACTGATGCTAGAATTAGATGTGGCTGAGGGAAGTTCAGAGAACTGCTGCCAATTCTGACCATGAAAAGAATGCCTCTCACCCCGAAGGGAAAGTTGTATACCTCATGTTACAAATGCAATGACGTATGCCTCAGAAACATAGGCCATTAAAGTAGAGGATGTCAACAGAATGGAATGTAATGAGATGAGAATGGTGAGATGGATGTGTGGGGCCAAACTACAGGATAGAATAACTAATGATGAGCAGAAGGAGACGCTTAGGTATAAAGAGTATTAGCAAGATGCGTACAAGTAGACTGGAATGGTATGGGCATGTTGAGAGGATGGATGAACAAAATTGGGTGAAAAGATGCAGGTCTGTGATTGTGGAGGGAGCTGCACCAAGGGGGTGGACAGAGGAAGACCTGGGATCGGACTATACATGCCGATCTCGAATACAAAAACTTGACAAGTGAAGCCGCCCTTAACAGGGTTGCCTGGAATGCCGCCATTAGGACAAGAAACTGAAACTGCATGTATGTGTGGAGCACTCAGTCTTAACATTATATGTATGTATGTATGTATACCATAATAAATCTTCCTTGACAGTTCTCATGTTCTTTTTAGAAGTATCGAGTGAATATCCCTCTCTCACTTTCACAATTGACCCTACCAAGAATTCACCTGAGACCTCTGGTGGACGCTTCAGAAGTAGCGCCAGAGCTACGACTGTCGAGATCACAATACCCAACACCTAGGATATGCACAGTTTATCTCGATTTTTTGTGTGAATATACATGGTTTTATTTATAGTATACGACTACACTAAGTGCTTATATAGAATAGTAATAAAGGGAAAGTGTATATGGAGCTGATAATGACTACAAACATAATTATAAGTTGATTAATTATCATAATTTAAAATGTAAAACTTGCAAACTAAACAAACCAAAATTGGGACAAGGACAATATAAAGTCAAATTAAATTATCAAAATCGCTATGTGGAAACAACGCTTACTAAAATGAAAATTATTAAATAAAAGAACACAATCCACCACATAGGGTGTACATTACTACATGAGCAAGTTAATCTGTTTCCCAAGCAAACTAATCGCACATATAACAACGCACTATCGTCACGTTAAAGGAAGTAGTCAAGTTTGGGAAGTCCGGGACGTTCTGGCAAATTTGACTAAACTCTGCATGAATAAAGAAACTACATGTTAAATGTCAAAATATTATTTAAAATCAAATTTGCAACATGACAAGACATTAACAATAGTACAAAATACAAATATTGATAAGATATCTATACTATTACAAAATAATATATAAAATACAGTACAGCACTCACTAACGATAGTGCTATCGGGTAGGTACCTGTAAGCATAGCATGCCTCAAGTGACCCCTATCAATAACTACCCTACAAATAACCTACATTTATAGCACAAATAAACTAAGGAAATCGCAAAAGTAAGCAATTGATACTATCGACAATGAATACATATAATATAAAGACAAATAATTGCAAAATATGAAGTAACAACAGATTTAAACAAAGAGTACTCTTTTAACAAGAACAATCAATTTAAAAAATCATCAATATTAATATTAATAATAGAAAAAGAAAAAGATAAACAATAAATACAGACAAAAAGTAAGCAGAGGTTATACAAGAAACTTCAAGTTAAAAATGCTTGATTAAAATTATTAATGTCAAATTTTAGAATACAGTCACAATAATTGACCCTAAAAAGATTAAATTTATGGAACAATTTACTTGCCTCAAAACCTCTGTCCACTAAGAGTCTGTATAGTAACCTAGCGCTAGCCCAAAAGTCATCTACTTTAGTGCAGATTTTACAAAATCTTATTAATTGGGAATAAAAACAATTATAAGTTATTTTACTATCGATATTACTACTAGGGAAAGGAAAGTTTATTACGTTAAAATTAAAATCAAAATCAAAAATAAAATAGGCGCAATAATACTGTATTTGCTAACTTTGTATTATAAATACAGTACAGTACTGTATATGTTATTTATGAATATGGGTGATTTTAAAATATATAAAACAACAGTATGAATAGCCCAAAGTATGTGTCAGCTACAATTTTTTTTACTAACTGCTTATAATAAAGAATTGTTGAAGGAGAGGGAGGGTGGATAGCTCCGCGATGTCGCCAATTTCCATCAATGCACCGCAGTAAACATTGCGTTCAGCGCCTCTATCGGCCACTGTAGGCATTTATTGGTAGGGAGAATTAGCATTAACATTTTAGGTGAACCATTGATTTGGGGTATACCATCCCCCAATATTACCTTGATGTTACTTTTCCCTTTGGTACTGGTCTCCTTGTTGGCCTTGTTCTTGCCCATCCTCCCACCAAGTCCTGTTGTAACCAAGGGTAGGTGGTGGCAGTAGTGTTGAGGAGTGACACTAAGCAGAACCAAACCTCGGATCCTTGTCAACATGTGGGTTATTCAGCTCAAGTTACTGGTATGTGGCAATGGCAGAGAGCTGGTTCTGAAAGAGAGTACAGTACCTAATAAGATAATATTCTAAAAAAATCAAGCAAGATTTACGATAAAACATATTCAGATCAATTAACTAATATACTGTAAATAGAGCCTGGTACGATCACACTAATAAGTCATTTCTTACAGTAGAGCCTCTGGAAAAAGGCAAACTAGGCCTGTGTATCCAGCTCAGTACCAGTACTTGCACTGCTGCGGTCGTTCACGGTGTTGGCGGCGGCGTTAGCAGACGCAACATTTTTACTATTATGTATTTTTGTTTTATAATCAAACTTCAAATCTTGTCTTCCCCATGCTTTATCAAGATTACTCTCAAACTCCCTTATTGATTCGGAATCGACTACATACTGGGGCAGTGCATTCCACTCATTTACCACTCTATCACAAAATGAGTTCTTTGCCTTCTCAAGCCTATTTCTTTCTTTGTACATTTTCTTAGAATGTCCTCTCGTTCTTGTTCCCTCCCGCATCAAGAAGATACCCTCACACACATCCTCATCGTACTTTCCTGACACTATCTTAAAAGCCTCTATCATATCCCCTCTCTTTCTCCGATATGCCAGTGTCGGAAGCCTGTGTCCTCAACCTCTGCTCATAGCCCGCGTTCTTCAACGTTGGTACCAGCTTGCTAGCTCTCCTCTGCACCTTCTCCACTCCTTCTATATCCTTTACCATATATGGAGCCCACACCTGGTTCGCATATTCCAGGTACGGCCTAACCAGCGCTGTATAGAGATTCCTGAAGATTTCTTCGTCAAGTGACACAAATGTCCTCCTTATGTCCCAGCTGTCATTACGTTTGGCTTGCTCTGTGCTGTATTAATGTCTGTCAGATGCTGAATAGGGTGTGTATAGATAGGAACATGTTGGTATATTTTACTTGATATGAAGAAATGAATCTTAGATAGTGCTGATAGGCTACCAATTACTGATCAACACATACTTGGTGCCGAGCCATCACTTATTAGCGCGACTGTACAAGTAATTGGTATCAGATTTACGAAAAGAAATATTCAGAGCAATTAACTATTATACAGTACTGGTAAATAGAGCCTGGTACAAGTAATTGGTATCAGATTTTCAGCTTGCTTAACATCAAGGTGGTTGGTTTGTTGTTGTTGCTGTTCCCCAGGCTGCCTGGCCGAACAGCCCCAAGGCTCCGAGCAAGGCCATAACCGAGTGCCCCCACAGAACCCTCCCTGCCTACCACAATAAAGCCTGGGTGACCGAAGCCACTCCAAGGCGGGGAGCTGAGGAGGGTGCGGAAACGCCCGGGAAACTAAAGCCCCACCCAGGGCCCTGTGCCCCTCAGCAATTATGAAGAGAAAGTTGAGGGGCAAAGGAAAAATGTGATGCTTTGGCTTCCAATCTGCCAACTTCTAGGTTGGCAGATTGGGAGGTCAATCCACGGAAGAGACGCCGTCACTTGAGATCTAGAAAATATATAAGTAAAAGGAACAGTCAGAGTAAGGTGGTTGACAATACAGCCTGGAGTGCTAGTTGTTGTTGTTGTTCCCCAAGCTGCCTGGCCGAACAGCCCCAAGGCCCCGAGTAAGGCCAAGGCCATAAACGAGCGACCCCACAGAACCCTCCCTGCCGACCACAATAAAGCCTGGGTGACCGAAGCCACTCCATGGCGGGGGGCTGAGAGGGTGCGTAAACGCCCGGGAAACCAAAGCCCCACCCAGGGCCCTGTGCCCCTCAGCAATTATGAAGAGAAAGTTGAGGGGCAAAGGAATAATGTGATGCTTTAGCTTCCAATCTTGGTAGATTGGGAGGTCAATCCACGGAAGAGACGCCGTCACTCGAGATCTAGAAAATATATAAGTAAAAGGAACAGTCAGAGTAAGCTATGGGTATGGCAGAGATCGCTCAGGTCTCACTCTGATAGACCAGCCCATCACCAGCCTGGAGTGCTAGTAAGGTTATACAGTATGGCCATGTACAGGTCTCCCTCACTATCCGATGCCCCGATTTACTATATTATTATAGGTTTTCAGGTGTTTGGGTTTCTACTTCCTCCCTCCCGCCTGAAAGACGTCTAGTCACCCTCCTCTACACTCTCCCTACCTCGCTCCTCCCTCATAAATGCGCAGGATACAGCTAGAGCTGTCATTCTAGCTGTCAGTGAGCCTCAGGCAGGCAGAGGAAGCACACCTATGTCACGCTCCCTCGTATTAGCGAGGAGATGCGTACAAGTAGACCGGGATGGTATGGACATGTGGAGAGAATGGATGAACAAAATTGGGTGAAAGATGCAGGTCTGTGATTGTGGAGGGAGCTGCACCAAGGGGTGGACCGAGGAAGACCTGGGAGTGGACTATACTTGCCAATCTCAAATCTAAAAACTTGACAAGTGAAGCAGCCCTTAACAGGGTTGCCTGGAACGCCGCCATTAGGACAAGAGACCGAAACTGCACGTATGTGTGGAGCACTCAGTCTTAACATTTAATGTATGTATGTATGTATGTATGTATGTATGTAAATAATATATATTATGGACTCAAGGGCATGACTTTTACTTACCTTTTGGCCCTTGGGCCATCATGAGAATAATATTATCATTATCAATAAAGTAATTTGTGAGTCCTCACTGTGACTCCCCCCCTCATTTTATCAAATTAATTAATTACCCCCCTATATATATATATATATATATATATATACAGTATATACTGTATGATTTATATACTCTCGTAGAATGGGGCAATTGAGAACAAATATTGCTATTTTTTGAGATGCTAAGGTAAATGGCAAACAAACTTATTTTACAAAGAATACTTTGCTAGGTATTTCTGCACATATCTACCAATGCAAATGTATCATAATGCATTTTTTTTTTTTTTTTGTATAAAAAAAAAAAAAAATGGGGCAATTGAGAACAATGATTTGGGGCAATTGAGAACATGTAACTAAATGCATATAAATATATTTTACTGAATTACTTCCCCTTCAAAGCCATAAATAAACAGTTGTGCACAAACCTGGCTATCCTTATTAACCTTACCCTACCGGATCAACATGCCTTTGAACAAATTGGGGAATATAAGGACTGATTTGCGTGCCTCTTTCAGATTCAATTTCATAACTATGTCCTCTACATCGGTGTCTAACACGTCTCTTGTTGTAGGTTCCTTAAACGCTACTAATCTTGCAGAGTCCTGGTCTTGTGGAACATCAGCCTTCCTGTAGTATAACACTTCCCACTTCGTGTCAGCCTTTGCCAAGACCCGACCAACATAATGTACATATGCCTTTTTCGTTGGTGCGAACTTAACCAGGATGTAATCACCAACTTTCAGATCATTTGCAGAACTACTGGTAGCTTCATCCTCCTTTGGTTCTGGCTCAGGCAGCACTGGCTCACTCTCATCAATGTCACTCTCATCTGAAGAAGTGTCGGCAAATAGAGATCGCTTCACTGGCCTGTGGTACATGTGCCTGATGTGCTACTTCCCTCCATATCCTGGAGTGAGACACTTCTTCCCGGTGGCACATTGACTCTCCTTTCACGAGGGGCTCTCTGCCTCACACTAGTTTCTCGCTTTTCCTTCAGGTAAGACAGTAGATTACGACTGACCAACTGGGCTCCCTCATTGTCTTGAGGTACCTTCCTCATCTTCGCCAAGACACGCTTTGACACAGTTGCTCGCTTCCTGGAGATGTTTTGGCATGTGCGTGATGAAAGAAGATTGGAATGTCGCTTAAGAAATCCGTAGACCCAATCAACTCCAGGCATGTTATCTTTAAATTCTTCAACGGATCGGTGCTGACTGTCTAGTAAGTGTTTCATGAACGTCCTTATCTCTGTGACATCAAATGCCATTCCAAAATCTCCCAGTGACGCCAGATTCTGGGCTATGGCCATCTCTTCAGTACGGAGAAGTGCTGTCTTGCGGCCAATCTTGCGTGGTGATTTTGATCTTGCGTGGTGATTTTGATCTTCCTACATGCCGCTGATAAAGGCTCGTGGCAGGGATGTTGTGCTTCTCTGCTGCCACACGTAATGTGTCTCCCTGCTCCATGTCGATCAAAGCCCTGGCAACATCTTCTTCACTGTAGTTACACTTGACCGTACCCTTCTTCTTGTAGTTCTGGACCATTCTGTAAGAAGACAAAAGATGCTTATATACTGTACCTACATAGTGCATAGAATGGATATTCTCAATTACCATTTCGTGTTCTCAATTGCCCCACCTTGTGTTCTCAATTGCCCTACTCTAGAGATTGGTCAATCTTTTGAACACTAATCAACTTACCTGATAGGTGGATATTGCTCAGTGTTGCTGAGAGCTTCTAGGATCCAGTATCAGAACAGCAGGCTTGTCATTTAAATCGACACTGCTTTATAAACCTTAGTATTTATTCTGTAAAAGTTATCTGAAAAAGCAATTTTATAAAAATTAATACAGTATTTAGTTAAATTTCACAAAATCAAGTGGACACATCATTGGTGCTCACACTCAACATTAAAAATATATCCTAGCCTTAGTAATAACACCGCAGTATAGTCTGTTCTTAACCCGGGAACTGCGGGGAGACTCTTAAGAGTGAGTGAAAAAAAAATCAACTTTTGGCATAAAAAAAAATATATATATATATTTTTATTTTTTTATTTTTTTTTTGGCCCTTATTTTTTTATTTTTTTATTTTTTTTTGGCCCCTGGGCCATGCAAAATCTCAGTCCTCTACCTCCCCTCCTTCCCCACTTTCCTCCTCTCCTTCAGTTATCACCTATTTTCCCTGTTATTCCCTTATTCTGAGGTATATTTTCGTGCTAACATTAGCGAGTTGCAAGCAGGGTGTTGTCATCACTGATGGCAAGCGAGTGCAAGAGAGAGAGAGAGAGTATCGATCGACTGTGTCTCAGTGGCCTTGGGGGAAATTGGCGGGAAAGCAGCTTGCCTCACCCATACATTATACAACTCGCGGGCTATATCTCCGATTTTGACCATCCAAACGCTGTTTTCACTCGTTTTATTGTTGTTTCAGGTTAATACCTTTATAATCAACCCATAATAGGCGCATATGGATAAGTATTAATGCTATTAATGGTATAATGAATATTTTAGTGACGGAAACACCTCAAATACATGCGCACAGGGAGAGGTGTCTAATTACCCCCATGCGCACTTCAGAGGTTAATTACCCCCTTGATTTCTCAATTTCCCCATTTGTTCTCAATTGCCCCATTCTACTTGATTTAAGCCATTATTTTTTTTCCTTTTTTCTTATCATGTGGACCGGTATTAATTAGTACTATATTACTAATAGTGATGATAAATCTACAATTACCAGTATACAACCCCTATTTTTTCATTGTTTTCCTTTCGAAACCGAGTCTTTTTTAGTCTTACCATATTCAGGAAGCCCTACTGATGTTCGAATTGTGGGAGTCTGGGGAAAGCAGCCCCCATGTTAAGTAATATGTCATGTTAGATCAATGTCTCCATTGAAAATGAGAGTCGGCGAGGTAGATACTCGCGGACTGCGGCGGTCGCCGCGTAACGTAAACAAACCAATCACCCGCCTCCTCTGATGACAATATTGGCATTAATCTAACCTAACAACCTAACCAAATCTGGGGGCTACCGCCCCCACCCCCCGCTGCTCTAAATAATTATGTAAGAGACATAAAATCACTAAAAAAAGTCCTGCGGGAGAGCGAAAAACACCTTCGAGATTGTGCGTCGTAAGGAAATGGGTTTACAGAAAACAGAAATGTCAGGGGTACAGTCGTCAAGCCGCGGCGGACAAGTCTCACTTTTTTTAATAGCCTACTCGAATGTATCTACAGTACAGTATTTCAAGTCAAATATAAATTTCCGAGCATCATCAAACCATACTAAGTCTACTACGAATAATATTAACCTATTAGGAGCAACAGAATAGCGACAAATCAGGGGTTGTGAAGGTGTAGATTTATCATAGTGATTAGTGACAAGGTAGGCCTTAAAGTTATATTTCGGTAATCGGTAATTAATTATCAAGGACAGGGTCCCGTTTGGAATGATAATATTGTAATATTTATTAATTCCAGGTTCGAATCCTGGTGGATCACATATATGCTTTAATTAATTTCATTGGAGGTGTTTGGTGTTGTGGTGAAATTAATAAAAAATAGATTGAAGTTATGTTTATACAGAATTACAGATTTCATCTGAACTTTATACTTTATTTTGCAACTTTATCATGCAACAAATTTGCTTGGGAAACCATTTAGAAGTTTATTTATATAAATAAATAAATAAATAATTATATATATATATATATATATTATACCGGTATATATATATATTTATTTAATATAAATAAATCTCTAAATGGTTTCCCAAGCAAGTTTGTTGTAAAATAAAGTGTCACATAGTTATTAGGCTATCAAATTTATCCCACTCTCATAATAATTCAAGGGATAGGTAAAATATAAAGTTCAGATGAAATCTGTAATTCTGTATAAATAAAACTTCAATTCAAATTCAATAGTTTAATAAAAATGTCAATATAATCATTCCAAACAGGACCCTGTCCTTGATAATTAATACACAGTATATATATATATATATATACCGGTATATATATATATACAGTACAGTATATACAGTATACAGTATACGGTACATATATTTTTTTTTATGTTATTGCTAATCTTCAATAGGCCTACTGGATAATATTGCTTATTTATTTATTATGGAATTCAGGAGTACTAGGGTAGTAGACTAGTTGTTGTTCCCCAGGCTGTCTGGCCGAACAGCCCCAAGGTCTTGAGCAAGGCCAAGGCCATAAATGAGCGCCCCCACAAAACCCTCCCTCCTTACCACTAACAAAGCCCGGGTGACCGAAGCCACTCCAATGCAGGGAGCTGAGGAGGGTGCGGAAACGCCCGGGACTAGTAGACTAGTAATACTGTATGGAGATAATAGACTTATCTATTAGGCCTATTTGCATTATTAGGCATTAATTTTATAAATTTCACGATTATTTTGAATAGGTTTCTCTAGTAATCATAACGCTCGATACCAAGCCTTCAGAATGGATACTTACAAGTACAGAGTAGGTATCTGAAATATTGATACTTTGGTATCGATACGCGCCCACCACTACCAAGTACCCTTCCACTGGCGGCAACTGTCACTTCACAATGCCGCGTCGCTTATAGCATCACAAAGGATTCCTGTTGGAGCTTGTCGTCTATAAATAGTACCCGCATGGGGGGGCTGAGAGATTAAGTACCAGTGAAAGGCTTCTAGCGATTGTGGAAGCAGTTTCACTTTTCTAACCCGCGGATATTTGCAGAATTTATCCCTTATATAAACCCGCTTATTAAGATAGGACTTCCGCTCCAGCGGAATTAGTGGTTTACGGAAGTGATTACGGAAGTGCCCACCTCTTGTACATTTGTTCATGCCTTCGTAACCGAGAAACATCCAAAAGGTGTGATCATTTTACGAGGCCTAGACAAGTTAACCAAATCAAGGTTGCATTCTGTAGCATAATGTGCTCATGCATGACAGCCAGGACAGCAGCGACAGCTCCACTATCAAACCGAGTTGCAACCTTGCAAGATTGCATTTATTTATTTATAGTATTTACCTAATTGTAGTTTACAGGAGTTGAGCTAAGCTCGTGTTGTCCCGTCTCTCAGTCTACTTTTTATCAAATTTTTTCTTGAAAATATGGATGTTCCTTGCCCCTACCACCTCCTCCTCCAGCCCATTCCATTTGTCAATACATCTATAGGGGAAGCTAAACTTCCTGATATCGTTCTTGCAGGTAGGTCTTTTTACTTTGTAGCTGTGGCCTCTAGTTATTCCTGTATCCATAATTAATATATCCTCCCTATCCAGCCTCTCCAGCCCCGGGGTGCATTTGTACATCATTATCATGTCTCCCCTCTCTCTCCTCTCTTTTAAACTCGGTAGATTTAATTTGTCTAGCCTCCCTTCATATGGCAGTTCTAAGACTTGGAACCAATCTAGTAACTGCTCTCTGGATTCTTTCTAACCTGTGAATATGCTTCTTTAGATGCGGGGACCACACCACTGCTGCATACTCCAATCTTGGTCTAATCATACTCTTCATAATTTTCGCTACCATGGTCTCATCCAAGTAGTTCAGAGCAACTTTTATATTCCCGGCCATTGCATACATTCCGCTAAAGAGCTTGTTAATATGTTTCTCTGGCGACAAATTATCTTGTATAATCAACCCTAAATCCTTTTCTTTTTCGGCCTTGCTAATTATATTATCTCCCATCCTGTACTCCCAATTTGGTCTATTCACACTTCTTCCCATATTTAACACATGGCATTTACTTATATTAAATTTCATTTTCCACTTGGTGCTCCATTCGTATATTTTATCTAAATCCCCTTGCAGCTCCTCACAACTACTTTTATTTGTTATTTGTCTCATAATCTTTACGTCGTCTGCAAACATTGACATGTAGGAATTTATGCCTATCGGCAGGTCATTCACATACATAAGGAACATGAGAGGTGCCAACACAGATCCCTGCGGCACACCACTCTCAACTTTCCGCCACGATGAGTAAGTTCCTCTAATGTTGGTCCTCATTTCCCTATCTGTTAGATAGCTCTCCATCCATTTCAGCAAACTCCCCCTGACACATCCTAGCGTCTCAAGCTTAGATAACAATCTCTTATGTGGTACCTTATCGAATGCTTTGGAAAGGTCTAAGTAGACGCAGTCCACCCATCCGCCTCTTTCTTGGAGTACATCTATCACCCTACTGTAATAACATAGCAAACTGGTAACACAAGATGTCCCTTCTCTGAATCCAAATTGCTTTGGGGTTATTATCTTCTTTCTCTCCAACATTTTCATCCATCTCTTCCTAATTAGCTTTTCACAAATCTTGCATACAATACTAGTAAGTGAAACTGGTCTATAGTTTAGAGGGTCCTCAGGGTTTCCATTCTTGTATATCGGAATGATATTAGCTCTTTTCCATTCAACAGGAACCTGTCCTTTATCTAAGGAAGCTTGAATTATGTCCCTTACTGGCGCCACTAATTGCTCTGCACACTCCTTTAAAACCCAGGCAGACACTTCATCCGGTCCCATAGCTTTCCTTACTTCAAGTCCTCTCATCGCAGATAACAGCTCATCTCTAGTTATTTCAATCTTACTAAGACCACTCTCCAGTACTCCCGCCTGTGGTTCGTCAAAACCTTCCTCTCTAGTAAAAACTGACCCCAATTTGTTATTCATTACCTCACACATGTCCGATACATTTTCATACGTCCTAGCATCAACTCTTAATTTAGTAATTTGTTTCTTTACCTTCAACTTACTGTTTATATATTTATAAAATAATCTAGGGTCACTTTCACATTTATTTACTATGTTCTTCTCATAGTTCATTTTAACTTGCCTACAGTACTGTACAGTACTGTACATTCAGGGCGGGTGCCCAACCCCGAAAAGGGTTGAAATAGGGGAGCTATCCCCCCCAAAGGAGGCTTTCTAGGGCCTTTCCTAGCTGATGCTGAGAGGATTGGGTTCTAGTCATGTGGTGATGGGCTGGTCTATCAGAGTGAGAACTGAGCGATCTCTGCCATACCCATAGCTTACTCTGACTGTTCCTTTTACTTATATATTTTCTAGATCTCAAGTGACGGCGTCTCTTGCGTGGATTGACCTCCTAATCTACCAAGATTGGAAGCCAAAGCGTCACATCTTTCCTTTGCCCCTCAACTTTCTCTTCATAATTGCTGAGGGGCACAGGGCCCTGGGTGGGGCTTTGGTTTCCCGGGCGTTTCCGCACCCTCCTCAGCTCCCCGCCATGGAGTGGCTTCGGTCACCCAGGCTTTATTGTGGTCGGCAGGGAGGGTTCTGTGGGGGCGCTCAGTTATGGCCTTGGCCTTGCTCGGGGCCTTGGGGCTTTTCGGCCAGGCAGCTTGGGGAAAAACAACAACAACAACAACTGTACATTCATATGGCTCTCATGGGGTACCGGTAGCCTATCTGTCATCTTCAGTTCCAAGTATGGATCTGGTCCTTCGTCTGCTATGTTAACCAGAATAGCGTTATGGGTTACCAATACATAATTTCCAAGAAGAGGTACATTGAGCTTCTTAAATATAACAATAGAGCCTAAATGGTTTCAACACCATGTTTTCTCCTCCGAGACCTTCACATTCGATACTAATATTGACAAGTTCACCAATCAAATCATCAAAATTAGCTCAAATTCACTGAGAGGACACAGTATTAAAAATATAAGTTACAGAACGCTCAAGCCACTGGAGAACTAACCTGTGTCTCTATAAGAGTAATTAAGCTGCATTTAAGCATTGGAATTCCTTGCCCGAGTGGGTAATTGTGTCTGACAATATTTCAAATTTCAAGAGAAACTATGACAAATATATGGGAATGAACTAATTTGAAATACATAAATAGAGGTGGGGGTCCACACAAGATTCAAGAAGACTTCTTCTAACTCCCCCACTAAATACGATTACTGTAGGTAAGCAAGATAGCCTGCACAATAAGCAGGGGAAGGTGGAGTCATAGCATTTAGTAAACCACAATCTTTGACAAAGTCAAGTGATAACATTGTTAAGTCAGACCCAGTAGGCTATTCACTAACACCATCTTAACCTAGGCTATCTATACACTAGCCGGAATGAGCATAGGATTAGGCTACGCTTAGGCTATGCCTTTAGCATAGTGTACAAATACCGGTAGCCTAAACATTACCAAAACAAAACGGATTCAATCCTAATTGAAGTAGCCTAGATAATTAGCCTAATAACAATGAAATTATGGACAATATAAGATGATGTAATTAAGGTTATATTCAACGACACTAGTGCAGCGTTATGAGAAACAATTTATTAGGGAAAATACGCACCAATAGATTCGCCATATTTTTCTCCATATAGCCTAGGCCTAGTCCGCATGGAGGATTTTCGTTATCAACAAATTGAAAAATGCCCACTTCACAGACAAATACACCAAAAATCTAAGTCAAAATGGGGGTGTGGGGGCGGCAGCCCCCACCTATAATACTAGGATAGGTTAGATAAGGTTGTTAGGTTAGACTAATGTCCTTTTCTAAAAGTTTCTTACAGTAGATCCTCTGGAAAAAGGCAAACTAGGAGCCGTGGTGGTCCAGTGGTGAGCACGCTCACGTGTGAATCTGCAAGACCCGGGATCGAATCCCTGCCACGGCGGACATTTAGTGGGTGTGGTAGTACGTCCTAGCATATTTCACATGCTCGCACCCAGTCAGGGGACATCCTGACGACGTATACAGACTAAACACACATAACAAAGCCACTTCAACAGCTTCCTCTCTCTCCAACACCCCTTCTCCCCTCTCAACACTCTTCTCTGAGCTAGTGCCGATACAAATGGCCAGTCCTGTATAGAATCGTGAGGTTCAGAGTCTTAAAGATTCCAGGACGAGCTCCATAGAAACTGAAACTGAAACTGAAACAGGCCTGTGTATCCAGCTCAGTACCAGTACTTGCACTGCTGCGGTCGTTCACGGTGTTGGCGGCGGCGGTAGCAGCAGGAGTTCCTTTGAACTTCTTTCAAAGGGGTATAGGCTAGTAAACACTAGGATAGCCTATACCCAGTCAGAGGTAAGAAGAAGAAGAAGAGTCCTGCAGTATTCTCATTGAATGTTACCGTAATTAAATTCATACATCGATTTTATCGTGGCCTACAGGTTTCGTATAACATGTATTTAATTCCTATACGTGTCTAATTGCGCGTAAAAATGTATTACTGATCCTGAAAAAACAAAATATCCTCTATATAGGCCTATCGCCTACCTCGCAACTTCGCAAGCGGCAAGTGGCTTTGTTTACATCCGCCGCGAGGAAAAAGAAGAAACATTGGGGAAAATTTGGTTTTTGCCCCTTACTGTTTAAATAGGCCTAGGCCTATATGACGATTTCAATAAATCCTGGGGGTGAGGGGGGGGGGGGGGGGCTTGGCCCCCCCCCCCCAACATATTTTGTATCCCACGGCAAACGGTTAGCCTATGGCCAAATAGTTATTTTTCGAGAGTGAAGGCACTGAAGGGGCGTGTTTTTAGATTGTTGTTGGATGGGTAAATATGCATTTGCAGCATTTCCCCCTATTATCACACATCAAAACACCCTTACACAACTCTAAACTAGATAAAAAACAATCAAAACTATTTTTTAGCAATTTAATTACATCATCTTTAGCCTAGGCCTATATTGACTATTGTCTAGCCTCTAGGCTACATTGGTATTGGTACACACGATTAGGCTACCCGCTGCAAAATGGTGGAATGTTAGCCTACCTCTACAGCCACAGAACGAACAGTTGTCTTGGTCTTGGTCTCGAGTTTAAAGGCGTTGTGAATCGACGTCCAATTCACCCTAACTTTAACTGGGGCCCACCAGGGACAGGTAGATAGGCAGGTATTGTCTTCTTCTTTTTCTTCTTCTTATTGTTTAAATGTGCAGTTTGCTTGGAGGGTTGTGGTGTCTCCAGATTACTGCACAGGCATTTTAGGAGGGGTGAAAAGAACAATTGTTAGTATAATAGGGGTTAGGAGAGATAGTAAAGGTGGATTTTATACTACTGTATATGGGGGGTAAGTTTGTCGTTGTCTTTTGAGGTCAGGGTGATTTAAGTCAAGGTGACGGTGAGGTCAGAGATGATGATGATGATCAGTTGTAGTACAGTACAGTACTGCTCTATGTGTACTGTGTGATTCAAGTCAAGGTGAGGGTGAGGTCAGAGATGATGATGATGATGATGATCAGTGGTGGTACAGTACAGGATAATATTCAAGACCTCTTTTGCAGCCCTATTAGAAATAATTTATTAGGGAAAATAGGGACCAATAGACTCGTCATATTTTTCTCATTATAGTCCGCATGGAGGAATTTCGTTATCGACACTTGAAAAAACCCGATTAGCCTACACCGAAAAATAACACGAGAATAATGTCCCGAACGTAAACAAAGCATTGCACCCAATGAATCCTTCGACCTGGGTCCTCTTCTTCTTGTTTTGAAAGATGCGGTGAGTGCGATTCACCCAATAAATGGCTTGAACGTTACTCACAAAAACGATAGTATATTATATTAGGGTAAGGTGGGGTGAATCCGCCGCGAAACGTGTTTTTTTAATAACAGCATCCAACTGAATCAGAATTCAGATTTTTTTGTTTAAATAACTTTAACATTCTCGCTTTCCTGCACACGCTCATATCATTTTTATTTGAAAAAACAAAACATTAAGGTTTGTAATGGGTGGCGAAAACCGTTACTCGAGCGGCGGTTTCACCCCGCCCGCCGGGGTGAATCCGCCGCGGTTATATATTATCGATGATTTAATCCTGCCACGGCGATTTTACCCCTAATTAAATAACAATTAAGATGTTTTATTATTAGATTGATATAATCCAAGTATTTTGGTATAATTATATAATTATATATTTATATAATTATAGAATTTAGACAATTATATAATTACCGTATAGCCTAGCCTAGGCTATATATTTATGCCTGATTTTTTTTTTTTTTTTTTTTAAGTTTCCACTTAGAAATCACAGACAACCATCTTGTAACGAAAAAAAAGTGTATTGGGAGATGTAAAGTCGCCGCAAAGTCGCCGCCACGAAAAATGTTCAAGACCGCTTACATATTTTTCAGTTTGAAATATTATGGAAAAATATTTGTCTTCGTTAAATAAATGACAACTACGCATTTTTGTGTTCTATCATCATCTACACGTACTATAAACATACCTAGAATCAATTCCATACGTATTTGGATTTATGGCGAATTGTTTTAGACAAGTATCTTACGTCCGCGGCGATTCCACCCCCCGGCGGATTCACCCCACCTTACCCTATATTATATTAGGGTTAGGTTAGGTTAGGTTAGGTCTAATCTAATATAATATTTGTACATTTTGGAAGCGTGCATGCAATTTTCGGTTCAATGTTATTTTAATACCACGAATTTTGTTGATATATTTGAAGATAAATATTGAATCTATATGCTCTAAAGATCATAATAAAATTTGTTTTAACCCTCGGCAAAACCTAATAAAAAAGTATGGTACTAAAATTTCTTTTTCGTTACAAGGTTGTCAATACGGTACTTTCAGTCATCGATAGCTCTAAAGATCATATGAAAATGTGTTAAACCCTCGTAAAAGCCTAATATAAAAGTATGGTACTAAAATTTAATTTTCGTAACAAGGTTGTCAATACGGTACTTTCCCGTTATCAATGTACAATCAAGCTGAAGATTGCAGAGTAAACACCATAGACTTCATCGATTTTTTTTTCAACTTCGTATAATCGACAGCCAATTTTTTTTTATTTTATTAAGGGATTAGTACTCAACCAGCGGGGGTGTGGGGGCGGCAGCCCCCACCCATAATACTAGGTTAGGTTAGGTAAGGTTGTTAGGTTAGGCTAATGTCTTTTCAAATCACTATGGGGAGCGAGCGTGTCTCAACATCGATCGATAGGCCTAATGGGGAAAATAGGTTTTCCCGAGATTTCTAATTAATTACAAACACTATATATTGATGCAAATGACCAATTTTGTTTATAAAAAACACTTGGAAAATTCGTGGTATTAAAATAACATTTTTCCCAATTTTCCTTACCTACTGTAAAAGTGCGATTCACCCAATAAATGGCGCCATTTGACGGAGTATCTTCAGATTAATGAATAATGGGTAAGTTAATGCAAATCCTCCACTCAAACCATGAAAAACAACAATTAAAGACTATATTCCTTGGAAAAAATATAAAGAAACTTGGTAAATAAGGCGGCTCTAGCTGTACTGTGTGATTTAAGTCAAGGTGAGGGTGAGGTCAGAGATGATGATGATGATCATCAGTGGTGGTATAGTACAGATTCAGTTGGATGGTCATTTTGGTCAATATTTACGAGTCACATCACAGCTGGGATCTCATTTCTAATGGTAGTTTTGGGTTCTTATCATTCTATGCTTCATTGCTATATACTTTTTATCCACCGGAATATATATATATATATATATTTTTTTTTTTTTTTTTTTTTTTTTTTTTTTTTTTTTTTTTTAGCATTAGGACCTAGGCCTAACCTAACCTAACCTAATAGCCCCCAAATACATTTAGGTTAGGTTAGGTTAGGTTTTTTGGTTAGGTTAGCCTAGCCTAGGCTAATGCTAAAAAAAAAAAAAAAAAAAAAAAATCCGGATAAAAAGTAGGCTATAGCCTATAGCAATGAAGCATAGAATGATAGGAACCCAAAACTACCATTAGAAATGAGATCCCAGCTGTGGTGTGACTCGTAAATATTGACCGTAATTTTATATGCTTGTGATTTTGTTTGTTGTTCTGATATAGGTTCCTAGGGCTGATGCGATGCCGTTTACTGTGCTGTGGTACTGGTAGGTCTCCTCCACCTAGGATATGCTTGATGTTGAATGTTCCTCCAATCCTCCTTGTTGGGTTACTACACTTCTGAGGTGGGTGCAGACTGCGGGCACTGTAATGTCTGTGGCAGTGGAGTAGATAATGCTCCACTGTCTCAGGTGTGAGGCTGAGGCAGTACGGACAATTTTCATTTTCTTGCAGTCCCATCCTGTACATATGCCCTCCCAGTCTGGTGTGTCCTGTTCTGAGGCGGAGAGCGGCGGTGTTTAAGGCTTTGTTTTTGTAGATGGAGTGTTTCCACACTGACCACTCTGACTTGATGTTACTGAATGTTACTGTATTGTGTACCAGCTATGGTTATTTTCCACTCTTCCTTGAAGTCGTGGAGGACGTCTTCTCTGAGGATGTTTGTCCGGTCGGTTGTGGTGTAGGGTATGACTGTTGTTAGGTGGAAGGAGTGCATCCCTTTGGCTAGTCCATCCACTATTTCATTATGGAGGATGTCAATGTGGCTGGGTACCCATTGGAGGGATAGGCCTATTGACTATTGTATACTTTTGTCTTCTTATTATTGTTTAAATGTGCAGTTTGCTTGGAGGGTTGTCTCCAGATTACTGCACAGGCGTTTAGATGGGACAGAATAAGAATAGAAGGGGAAAATCATAGAATGAGGATTCGAGGAATGAAAAACTAGGCCTACTCAAAATTAGTCACTGAAGCCCCCCAACCGCGTCAAGGAGAGTAGTATCAGGGGGGATACTTTTGTGTTCTTCTTCTTATTGTTTAAATGTGCAGTTTGCTTGGAGGGTTGTCTCCAGATTACTGCACAGGCGTTTAGATGGGACAGAATAAGAATAGAAGGGGAAATCATAGAATGAGGAATGAAAAACTACTCAAAATTAGTCACTGAAGCCCCCCAACCGCGTCAAGGAGAGTAGTTATCAGGGGGTTACTTTTGTCTTCTTCTTCTTATTGTTTAAATGTGCAGTTTGCTTGGAGGGTTGTCTCCAGATTACTGCACAGGCGTTTAGATGGGACAGAATAACAGAAAGTTATTCTTATTTCTTAAAGAGCGGGCCACTCAGTTCAGTTCAGTTCAGTTGGAATTCGGGAAGTTTAGCCTTAACGTCCGCACTTCCCTAAGAGGTTTTGTTATTTTTCTTTTTGTGACTTTGTGACGTGCTCATTTGTCTAAAAATAAATATATCTCATTTTTCATCCCTTTTTCTGAAATCTTCTCTCTTCTCTCTTCAGTCTTGTTTCTTCTCTCGTCTTCCTTCATTCTTGTTTCTTCTCTCTTCAGTCTTCTTATTTCAGTTCTTTCAATTTTTTCTCTCGTACTCTCCACATTTGATAGATTGTCTGTTTCACTCTATCGCTTATTTCTTTGTTAATAAAAGATGTCCGATGACTTGGTTTTCATTTTCAATATAAGGCTGTTGGAACCCTGGATCTTTTATTCTGCATGCTTTATACAATGAACAGTGTAGTAGAAAATGTTTTAGGTCTTCTGTTCCTTCCTTACACATATCGCATTGTGTCTCTCCTCCCACATGCCTATTTCTATCTTTTAGATTTAAGTTATTTGTCCTACATCTGTAAAATATTATAGATGCCTGTGTGTTGTCATAAATATCTTCCTCGCTCTTAATCTCCTTTTTATAACTCCTATACACTTCTAGGCTACTCTTCTCTGCCAACTCCTCTCGCCATCTTCCCGAATCCCAGTCCAGAACTCTTTTTCTAATGTCGTCCTTCTTAATATTTGCTAAATTTGTTTCTCCTAACTTCAAATTCCCTACACATACTTTCTAATTTCTGCAGTCCAGGGATCTTTGCTATTTCTAAGTTTTTCCTCTGTGATTCTTCTTAGCAAGTCATTACTTTCCTCTCCTACTAAATATTTAAGATATTTTATGTTACCTTCCATAATTCTTGCCTCCATTGATGAGGCTCCTATTTCACCCCTTAAGGTTACCTTTTGGGCATATCTGGGTGCCCCTAATGTGTCTAAAAACCCTATTCTCTATATTTTGTAATTTATTTATTTTCACACTGTTCAGTTCAGTTGGAATTCGGGAAGTTTAGCCTTAACGTCGGCACTTCCCTAAGAGGTTTTGTTATATTTCTTTTTGTGACTTTGTGACGTGCTCATTTGTTTAAAAATAAATATATCTCATTTTTCATCCCTTTTTCTGAAATCTTCTTTCTTCTCTCTTCAGTCTTGTTTCTTCTCTCGTCTTCCTTCATTCTTCTCTCTTCAGTCTTCTTATTTCAGTTCTTTCAATTTTTTCTCTCGTACTCTCCACATTTGATAGATTGTCTGTTTCACTCTATCGCTTATTTCTTTGTTAAATAAAAGATGTCCGATGACTTGGTTTTCAAGTTCCAGTTGCCAGTTCCTGTTCAGTTGATGGTCGGAAAGACTAAGCCTTTACAACGGCGCTTTCCTAGAGTTTTGGTTTTAGCTTTATTCTAGATCTCGATCTCGATTTATAATGTGTAGGGCGCTGAGGGAAGATAGAGGGGTGGGGGCGCTATTGGGGTTAACACAGGAGATGGAAACACAAGACATGGAGATGATGAAGAGGATATTGGAGAAAATGTGGAGGAAGAGAAATGAGTGAGGGGGGGGGGGGGGAGCGGAGGTGAGGGGGAGGGGGGAGGAAGTGAGGGGGGGGTTTATACAAACAAAACAAAAACTGTCTCTTAAACTATCCTTCTACTCTAAACTTTCCCTCCTACTAACGTTTCTGAGCCAGTACCGATACAAAGGTCAGCCCTGTGGATCTGCACGGTCTGCGGGCGGGTTCAAAAGAAGAAGAAGCTGAACTTGCGCATATCACACATATAAGGGTATTAGGGTGGAGGATGGGGGGTCAGGATATAGGATGGGAAGAGCTAAGTGGAGGGTTTATGACGTGTGCATGTGTGTGATGTGCATTTTAAGTGGATGTGTAATGTTAATTTATTCTGTGTTTGAATGTGTCTAGTTTAGGGCTATTATCCTAAGAAGTGCGCATGGGGGGTATGAGACACCACACTCCTGTGCTGACGTATTTGAGCTGTTCCCATCACTAACATCGTTATTTTACCATAAATAGCATTAATACTTAATCATATGCGCCTATTATAGGTTGATTATAAAGGTATTAACCTGTTACAACAATAAAACAAGTGGAAACAGTGTTTGGATGGTCAAAATCGGCGATACAGGCCGGGAGTTACATATAATGTATGGCTGAGGCAACCTCCCTGCCCTCCTCCCCTCCCCTTGTCTGGAGAGACACTGTTACGCAATAGTCTCTCTCTTGCTCTTTCCCACACTTGGTAACAGTGATGACCAACTCGCTAATGTTAGCACAAAAATAGACCACAGAATAAGGGAATAACAGGGAAAATAGGTGATAACTGAAGGAGGGGAGGAAAGTGGGGAAGGAGGGGAGGTGGAGGAGTGATATTTGGCATGGCCCAGGGGCAAAAAAAAAAAAAAAAAATGTTGTTGGTGTTTTAAATGGATGTTTTTTTTTCCCTTACTCTTAAGAATCTTCCCGCAGTCCGCCGGGGGAACTCTTAACCCGGGAACTGCAGGGAGACTCTTAAGAGTTCCCCCGGCGGACTGCGGGGAGACTCTTAAGAGTCAGAGAAAAAAAAAATCAACTTTTGACATCGAAAAAAAAAAAAAAAATTGTTTGGCCCCTGGGCCATTCAAAATCTCAGTCCTCTACCTCCCCTCCTTCCCCACTTTCCTCCTCTCCTTCAGTTATCACCTATTTTCCCTGTTATTCCCTTATTCTGAGGTATATTTTCGTGCTAACATTAGAAATCCGGTTGCAGGGTGTGGTCATCACTAATAGCAAGCGAATGCAAGAGAGAGAGAGAGTATCGATCGACTGTGTCTCAGTGGCCTTGGGGGAAATTGGCGGGAAAGCAGCTTGCCTCACCCATACATTATACAACTCGCGGGCTATATCTCCGATTTTGACCATCCAAACGCTGTTTTCACTCGTTTTATTGTTGTTTCAGGTTAATACCTTTATAATCAACCCATAATAGGCGCATATGGATAAGTATTAATGCTATTAATGGTACAATGAATATTTTAGTGACGGAAACACCTCAAATACATGCGCACAGGGAGAGGTGTCTAATTACCCCCATGCGCACCTCAGAGGTTAAGAGTCTCCCTACAGTTCCCGGGTTAATTGTATTTTCTGGGATATATTTTTGTGTCGTGCTCTTTCACGGGGATTATTTTCTTATAGTCAGTCATGTTTCCTCCAAATCTTGTAGATGAAACATTTGGTTCATGTAGTAGGCCTATATTCCTCTTAAAAAAAAGTCTTCCTAGTAACTTGTCCTCGTCTTCTATGTAAGGTTGTTGCAGAAACGGCTCCTCTCTTCTCTCCTCTGTAAATTCCCTGCACCATAGTACAAAGTGTTTTAGATTCTCCATCGCCTTTCTCGCATTCTCCTGTAACTCCTAACTCTTAGCTTTCCATCCACCAGGTAATGATCCGACATACCCTCCGCCTCACCTCTAAGCACATTCACGTCCAGCAGTCTGCACAATCTTTCCCTTGTCACCAACACATAATTCATCAATGTCCTCTCTACAATCTCTCACCTCACAAGTCTATGCCATGTGTAGGCCTATGCGTCTTTTTTTGAAGAACGTATTACATATACTCATTCTACACTCTTCACATACATCAATCAGTCTTTCTCCACTCTCTTTTATACTATCCACACCAAAACTACCGATGACTCCCTCAACAGGCTACCCTATAGCATTTAGGTCACCTAAAACTACAACATTTTCATTTTCTTCAAACCCTTTAGACAATCCCTCAAATCCTCCCAAAAACCCTCCACCTCTTCTAACTTCTTTTCACTTCCTGGCCCATATGCACTTAAAAAATCAAGCTTTCATCCTTAAAACGCATTCACACCCACATTAGCCTTGATGACACCTCTTTCCACTCTTTTATAAACTCTCTCAACTCCTTCACAATAATAGCTACTCCCTCTTTCCCATGGACTCCCTCATCTACTCCATACTTTCTACCTTTCACATTTCCAAAATCCACTTCTCCCTCTCCTTTCATCTTTGTTTCATTCAGTGCAAGCACATCATAGCCTACTTCCTTCTTTCAAATAACCTTCGTAATACTGAACATTTCACCATTGCTACATTATGATAGGTTTACGTTTACAGTACTCTATACTTTTGTCATATATTTGTTTTTCCTTAGTAAAATACAATCTTTTATCTATTACCTCACTGACACAATGATAAAATAGAAATTCCAATCCTTTTGCTATCTATCTATCTATCTATCTATCTATATACTCAGGCCCAATCCCCACTTTTCCTTTTATGTGGGAGGGGGGGGGGGGGGAACTCAAGACAGAGCCCGAATAGGGACGACACAACAGAAAACAATGAACACACACAAACCAAATACAAATTCAAACACATCTAGGTCATCCAGGAGAAAACCCAGAGACCAGGGTCACCAAGGTCCCTCTAGCACTCCCCCGGCCCCCGACCACCCGGAAAGGTTCCGATCTCAGCAGGCAGACATGCAGCAGAGCCAACATAGTTGGATGGGGTATGGGAGGGAGAAGAAGAGAAGTAGTGGAGGAGGAGGTGGGGATCAGGAGGTCAGAAGTGTGTGAAACCTTGAAAAGAGTGAAGTTGGAGAAAGCAGTACCAGGAATAGATTGAGTGTGTGAGATCGAAATGCTGAGGTATGGTGGTGAGATAGTGATTGGATGGGTATGGAAAATGTGCAGACTAGCATGGGAGAAAGGGAGTGCACCTGATGACTGGAAGACAGGCATATAATAGTCCCCCTATATAAGGGTAAAGGGGAAAGAGGAGTGTGTGGTAACCACCGAGGAATATTTCTTCTAAGCATAGTAGGGAAGGTGTACAGTAGGATAGTGGTTGAGAGAGTGAGAGCGAGAACGGAGAAATGGATAGGTGACGAGCAGGGAGGTTTTAGGAAGGGAAGAGGATGTGTAGATCAGATTTTTACCCTGAGTTGTGTTGTGGAGAAATATCTGGAGAAGCAACAAAAGGTGTATGTTAATTGCCTTTATGGACTTGGAGAAGGCATGGATAAAGAAGGTATGTGGAAAGTACTTAGAAAATACGGAGTAGATGACAAGTTGCTGAAAGCAGTGAAGAGCATGTATGAGGGTGCAAAGGCGGCAGTACGTGTGGAGAATGAGCAGAGCGAGTTCTTTGAATGTTAGGTTGAAACAGGGGTGTGTGATGTCGATCTCCGTGGTTGTTTACTGTATATATGGATGGAGTCATGAAAGAAATACAAGGAAGAGCAGTATATGTGGGTGTATCGCTGATATGGGAGGGAAATGAGTGGAAGCTGCCTGTAGGCTACTGCTGTCTGCTGATGATACATTTCTGATGAGCGATAATGTATGGGAGTTGCAGGGTCTGGTAAATGTGTTTGGAACAGTGTGCGAAAACGGAATCTGAAGGTAAATGCTGGGAAGAGCAAGGTTATGGTCTTCGAAAGGGGTGAAGCCACAGAGTGTGAGCTGAAGTTGAACGGTCAGGCTATGGAGATTGCCAGCTCATTTAAGTATCTGGGCAGTGTAAAGATGGGACTATGGATGAAGAAGTGCGGGAGAGGGTGCAACAGGGAAAGAGGGTTGTAGGAACGCTGAAAGCAGTAACAAGAAATAGGGTGGTCAGTATGGAAGTGAAGAAGTCCTTGCATGACAGTGTGGTAATCCCGACACTGACTTACAGAAGCGAAGCATGGACGTTTGAGAAGAGACTCAGACCAAGAGTGAGAGGGGTGGAAATGAGTTACTTGAGAAGTGCATGTGGAGTTACATGGAGGGATAGACAGACGAATGAGGAAGTAAGAATTAAGGTGTGGTGTGGAGGTAGATGTGCTGGAAAGTGTGAAAAGGAACAACTTGAGATGGTTTGGCCATATGGAACGTATGGGGAGCGAGAGAATGACTAAGAAGGTGTACGAGAGCGAGATGGAAGAACAGAGAGGGAGAGGTAGACCGAAAGAGAGGCGGAAGGATGGAGTGAGGAAGTATATGATTGAAGGCGGTGCTGGTTGGGAGGAGGGGCGTTGACTGACTAGGGACAGAGGTGCATGGGGGCGGTTCGTTCGTGGCCACCCCTTCGGGGATCACAGCCTCAGGCAATAGATAGATAGATAGATACAAACGCTGTGGACAGAAAGGCGAAACAAGTTGAACATTTTAATTACCAAGAGCTCGATCACACAATAAAAAAGAGGGGAGGCCGTTGAAAAGGTGATCTCCCCGAACAATCAATAAACAAAACAGGCAAAAATACTCGACTTGGCACCTGCACAGGATTGCCGAATTTGCCGGTTGGTTCCTTGACAGTAAATCAGTGTGGCGGCAGCAGTGAAGGTGGGCGGTAGTCAGTGTGCGTGGTCCAGCCGTTCACTCGTCTCTTTATATTTATTTACTCTATACGATAAAAACAAAACTGTGACCATTACACCGATAGAATGTGCAACTGGGTCTGTGTGTTGTGCTTGTATTTGCCTCGAAATTGAGGTCGGTGATAATTAGAAAAAGTATAGGCCCTCGGACTTTTTAGCTTGTTTACTTGCAAATTTCAGGAATTCATACACTTTTAGAGACGGAGAGCGGCATGAGTTGTAAAGTGTTCCCACGCCCCTACTGGGCCTAACAAGTAAACACCGAGTGACAACAAACACCCAAGCAATAGAAGTCGAAATGTTTGCTAGATTGTCACTTCACCTGGCCGTGTTGGCGGTCTGTTTCAACCTGGGTATGTAGCCTATTCAGTCCATAACAGTCTTTGGTAGTTTAGTGGTATCATTATAGGGTACTTAGGCTATTACCGAAACTACCACTAATTATTTATCAATATTTGAAGGCTATTATAGAATAATGATATTGCAAAGATCAAATTCACATTTGTTTCAACCTCCGGAAATACATTTTATGTGCACTAAACTGTATAGCCTAGGCCTAGGTAAAAAAAAAAAAAAAAAAAAAAAAAAAAAAAGCGCCTAGGCCTATAGGCTAATTCTCCCTATTGACGACTGCAAATCTTAGGTAAGATTAGGAGTAGTGGCCAGTGGGCGTACCACTACCAACATACAGCATAACTCATCTATAAAACATTAACCTAACCAAACAACCTAACCTAGTATTCATGTAGTACTAGGTTAGGTTAGGTTAGGTTAATACCGTTAGTGTTTTATAATGATTTATGCTGTATGTCGGTAGTGGTACGCCCACTACTCCTAATCTTACCAAATCTTATTAGCCCAAGTCGCTTGTTGGCAAAATAGATGCTGATTTCAATAAGTCATGGAGGGGGGGGGGGGGGGGGGTTGAGCTATCAACCCATCTTGTATACAAAGGCAAACAAAAATGTATAGGCTATTTAGTCTACTCTGAAAATGGGTACTTATAGGCCTAACCGAAACTACCACTAATTATTTCTCAATATTTGAAGGCTAGGCTATTATAGAATAAGGATGTTGCAAAGATCATATTAAACAAAATTCAACCTCCGGAGATCCATTTTATGTGCACTATATAAAGTACTGTAAAAACAAAAAACTCCCTATAATTCTCCCTATTGACGGCAGTGAAATTCTTATTAAGCCCCTTACTGTAAAAATAGATGCTGATTTCAATAATTCATGGGGGGGGGGGGGGGGGGCAGGCAGGCAAAGTCCCCCCCCCCCCACCTTAACCCATCCTGTATCCAAAGGCCAAATTTTGTTTATATTTAGGCCTACTCTGAAAATGACTTACATCTGAATGATCTGAGTGTTTTAAGATCGTTGGATAATGGGTGAAATAAAGTTTTCCGGGGAGTGTAACTAATTTCAACTACTGTATAATGATGAAAACTACCTAAAATCCAAAAGAAATACCATGGGAAAATTAGTGGTAGTATAAATTCCTGAAAATGATTTGCATCTGAGTGTTTTAAGATTGTTGGATAATACTCACAGATACTCACAGAAGATACCCGGGTAGGAGGCTGTTCAGCCTATGAGACCCGGCTCATAATTTATTTCATTACTTGGTGTGTGGCTTGGGTGGACGTGTCTTAATTTCGGCTTTAAAATAATTGAACTTTAGCTCTTGGTCACCCCAAACCAATTAAAGTATATATGATCCGCCAGGATTCGAACCCGGGTTATCACACACAGATTTTTGCCACCTTAACCATTACATGTCAATAAGTCCTGGGGGGAGGGGGGGTTGCCCCCCTCAACTAATTCTGTATCCCACGGCAAATGGTTATTGCAGCTAAATAGAGCTTATTTATTTTCTTTTTATCCTCTTTAACCCTACATTTTCCCTGATCTTCAAAGCCTTCCCCGCAAGTGGGTGCCGTGTTTAGCCTATAGATGGTTAGCTAATAGGTAAATATTTAATTCCTGCAAGAACATCACTGTTTAAAAGACAAATGAAAACAAAAACGGTCAATATACAGGAGGCGCTACAATATAGGTAGCAAAATGCTAATGGTAGTTTTGGGTTCCTATCATCATATGCTTCATTTCTATATACTTTTTATCCCCGGGGGAAAAAAAAAAAAATCTTGGGATTTTTCCATTTATTTTCTTGGGATTTTTTGTTTTGGTCATTAACCTAACCAAAAAACCTAACCTAACCTAACCTAATAGCCCCCAAATATATTTAGGTTAGGTTAGGTTAGGTTTTTTGGTTAGGTTAATAAAAAAAAAAAAAAAAAAAAAAATCCAAGAAAAAAATAAAAAACCCAAGATTTTTTTTTTTTTCCCCCGGGGATAAAAAGTATATAGAAATGAAGCATATGATGATAGGAACCCAAAACTACCATTATAATTTTGCTACCTATATTGTAGCGCCTCCTGTATATTGACCACAAAAACATATATGGTAGACCTAGGCCTATGTGATAGAATTCTTGGCTGTCACAGTACAAAATTACCAGCAGCTGTTTTCATGTCCTATGCGGTGGCTGAAATTGGGTCCCACTTCGAGATTTAAAAAAATTAACAATATTTGTTGTTTTCGTTTTCTCTCATAGGCTTATACCATGGTTGTATATACTGTACCTGTATATACATTATATATATATATACTGTATATACCGGTATATATATATATATATATATATATATATATATATATATATATATATATATATATATATATACCGTATATATATATATACCGGTATATATATATATATATATTCTATGTGCATGAAGGAGACAAACGGCAAAACTGCCTGTAACAAGTTGAAAGAGCGACAGTCGCCATTATACGATTATCAGTTACCCGACCTTTGTTACTAAACTCCTCCCACAGTTTTGGTGCCAGGTGGGAGTGTGGGGCACCGTTGGAAAGCCCAGGCTTTGGAGATGGTTTTAGGCGAGTTTAGTGGAAATCAGGGTAAATTTCTATAATTGCACCTATACGAGCTAAAACAAATATTATTGTATTTAACAGGAAGGTACAACGAGGTAAGTGATGTGGTATAGGTGGCAATATGCGGAAATGGATTATAAGGGCATTCCGCCCCCCCTCTGACAAAAGTCTATCAATCTAGATGTGACACGGATTTACAATGTTTCAGAGAGACATTAGCCTAACCTAACAACCTTACCTAACCTAACCTAGTATTATGGGTGGGGGCTGCCGCCCCCACACCCCCGCTGGTTGGGTAAAACGGTAGAAATCCAGTTGGGGTGGAGTGAATAACCGTAGATTTTCGTAAGGGGGTAAGAGGGGGGCAGAATGTCTTTATAATCCATTTCCGCATATTGCCACCTATACCACATCACTTACCTCGCCGTACCTTCCTGTTAAATACAATAATAATTTGTTTAGCTCGTATAGGTGCAATTATAGAATAATACCGAAATCAGAGACACTTTTGTTTAATACAATTTTCGGCAGAAAGTATGTAGTATACGGGAGCGAAAAAAAAATGCGAAAAAAATTGCCGTTTGGGGCAGAAGGAAGCCTCCAATCGAAAAGGTGTATGGAACGATAGTTGTTCGCAGCCCCCCAAAATGGGGGTACGGATGAGGTCAGATTAAAAATCGGAGGTCATTTAGCGGCCGAAATCGAGGTCGCCGTTTAATGAGGCACAGGGAGGTCGAGGCCGGTGATTATGGTAGTAGTAGTACTGTATTGTGATGATTGTGGTAGTAGTGATTGATGATGGTGATTATGGTAGTAGTAGTGGTGGTAGTAGTGATGGTGATTATGGTGATTACCCGGGCAACGCCGGGTACCCTGCTAGTATATATATATATTTTTGTTGTTGTATGTGCATGAAGGAGACAAACGGCAAAACTGCCTGTAACAAGTTGAAAGAGCGACAGTCGCCATTATAAGATTTTTTGTTTTTTTTTGTGTATTGGAAAAAAAGTGTGGTGTGCTTGTTTAGTGTAATGAAATGAATAGGAGGAGGAAGTGTTTGTGAAAGCTAGCGGGATTACTATCTGTGTAGGTAAGACACAAACAGAAACAGTGAGGGAAGCCAGACAAATGAAACAGGAGTTCCAGCACCGTCTTATCACATGCTTATGAGCCTTGAGGCCTCCCCTGGGATTTGCCCTGCTCGATTGGTGTCTGACTACAATCTCCCCAATCAATACCAAGGAAGTTTGCATTTTAGTTTTTACCCAATATCCAGCAATCTTAACACAGACCCCCATTAGTGGGGACTGGGGAGAGATGATCTAATTATACAAAATGGGTTGAGGGGGCATATCCCCGTGACTTATTGAAATCAGCATCTATTTTGCCAGTAGGGGGCCTAATTAGTGTTATACCCCACGATTTTGTCATCGTCAACGACTCACCGTCGATAAGGAGAATTATAGGATTTTTGTTTTATTTTTTTCAGTGCCTATATAATGCATTTCCGACGGTAATGACACATACCGGTAGCCTATATACAGTATGTATAGCCTATACTCAGGCACATACGGTACCGTATGTTGTTGTGGTTCGGGACCACTTTCGCGTTCCTTCGCCCCTTTGGAAAATATTACCGGTACCGAAACTACCACTAATTTTCCCATGTGTGTGTGTGTGTTTGATAGAGGTTTAGGGGGCAAAATACAACACTTATATATACAGGTAATAATATAAATAACTATGTGAAAGAACGTCCCCTTAATTGAAGGCGCCTGTTTATCGTGTGTGACGCTGAGATTTATTTTGGTAGGGATCTTTGTGAGGAGATATTTAGCTGCATCCGGTGCCTTCTACCACCACACCCCTTCCTACCACCACACCCCTTCCTACCACCACACCCCTTCCTACCACCACACCCCTGCCATCTGCTCTCCTTACTTAAGGGGAGGCTGGCCGTTTGTTTGGTCTATTAATTCCTTTATTCATATATTTTTTTAGTTTCCTCCCTAGACCTCCATCAAGCTTAGAAAAATACCCCCTAGAACCCCCTTCAAGATAAATTTGTACATTTAAGGGGAGGCTGGCCGTTTGTTTGGTCTATTAATTCCTTTATTCATATATTTTTTTAGTTTCCTCCCTAGACCTCCATCAAGCTTAGAAAAATACCCCCTAGAACCACCTTTAAGATAAATTTGTAAATTTTTCGGTAGAAAAATGTTCCGGCCGAAGGCCGGTTCCTCTTAAAATTGCAGGCTCGCTATCGCTCGCCAGGAAATAATCGACACCTAAATGGTACGAAAGGTCTTAAAATTGGCAACGAAATGGGGCAAAAGGTGTTAAAATTGCCAAACTAATGGGCTAAACGTCTTATAATCTTAAAACTAGTGGGGATAAACATTATGGGGAAGGGGGTCCCGAAAAGCGGCCCATGTCCCCTTGACCTTCCTTCCTATGTTTCTTCACTCATTTCCTTCATTTCTTCCTTATCATCCTCCCCTCCCGCCCTTCCTATTCGTTTATTCGCCTCGACTTCCATTATGTTCGTTCATTTGTCTCCCTTTGTAGATATTCTTACTCTCCTTTTGAATGTAATGTGCCTATAGGCTAAGCGAATTCAATCTGCCATTTTTATGCACACGTGTTCATCATACGAATGTTATAAGATTTTGCATTTCCGAATCTAGTAGGATATTCTAAAATAACTAATTGAGGTACGGGGTATTTACATTAACCCTTTCTGTACCAGGCGACGTCATTATTTATTTGATTTCAGCTACATTTAGACGATTTTATAACCATATATCTTTCCTAAGCTATATTGTAGGTTAGGAAATATATATGATAACTTTGAAAAGGATTCTGTCCAGCTCTCCAACCCAAGAATTGGAAAATTTTCTCAGTGTTTCATCTACTCAAAAAGTGAGCTCTGAAGCTCTCTCCCTCAATCAACCTTTCCTTCATCCTATGAATTAAACTACTTTAAACTTGGTGTTTTCAGCCATTTTGACTTCAACGTCCCTTGTCACTATTTAGGCTTTGCGGGAGAAACATTTTACAGGTAGCCTGCATTTTGTCTCCTTCATACATACAGAAAAACAATCATGTGAATTTACTTGTATTCCTTCTAATTTTCATTTAACCCCTTCTGTACCGGCGACGTCCCTTTGACTATATTCTGGCTACTATTAGACTAGCCTACTACCGGTATATATAAACAGGTCTCCAGTTATTCCTTCTTATAGGCCTATTCATTCAAGTCTTCAAAAAACATTGCTCCGGTTTAACACCCTGTGTGGTATCACACGAGAGTTTTTATAGTCAACATTCGATGATCAAATTTTTTTTGGCAACATTTCTGGAATATTTTGCACTGGTATCGGAAACTAGACTGTTGCTAGATGAATTTAGGTGACCGAAATATGATAAATGTTGACCTCGTAAGCTGCCAGACCAGTGTTGAGGATAAATGTTGAAGGAAAATTCGTTCGTGTGATACCGGCTTAAGGGAGCCCAGACGGTATTGTGCAGCATAATTTTTCGGCTTAACCCTTTCACGCATTTATGACGCAGAGGTTGCCAGATTAGCAATAAGAAATAGAGTTCTCTCACTCTTATAATTAGCCTACCTCTCCAAAATTAGTTTTCTGCGCACAGCTATCTCAAAGATAACTGCAGAGGTTGAAGTAACTAAACTAAAGGTTTCTAAATACCCCTGATGGTAACAAAGGCTTCAAAGTATCCTCAATAGGCTCAAAATCGCGTAATATGTGTGAAAGGTTTAATGGTTTAAGGAAGGGGTTTAGTTTGCTCTAAACCTCTATCAAACTTAACAAAAAAACACCCACATATAAATTTGTAAATTTTTTCGGTAGAAAAATTTCCCGGCCGAAGGCCGATTCCTTCTCAAATACAGGCTCGCTATCGCTCGCCAGGAAAAAAATAGACACCTAAATGGCACAAAAGTCTTAATATTGGCAAATAAATGGGGCAAAAACTCTGAAAATCGCCAAACTAATAGGGCGAATGTCTTTAAATCTCATAACTAATAGGGCTAAACATGAGGGAGGAGGAGGACTCGAAAACACAACTGCCTCCCCTTAAGGGGGGATGGGCCGGTTTTCTGGACCACTTTCTCTCCATTAGTTTTCAGATGTTAAGATGTTTGCCCCATTAGTTAGTCGATTTTAAGACCTTTCGCCCCATTTCTTCGTCAATATTTAGACCTTTCGTGCTATTTAGGTGTCGATTTTTTCCCTGGCGAACGATAGTGAGCCTGTAATGTTGGAAGAACCGGCCTTCGGCCGGGAAATGTACAAATTAATATAGAAGGGGGATCTAATGAATGTTTTTTATTAATTTGATGGAGGTCTAGGGAGGAAACTAGAAAAATAATGAATACATGCACAAAATGTTTGGTCTATTAATTAATTTATTCATATATTTGTTTAGTTTCCTCCCTAGACCTCCTTCAAGCTTAGAAAAACACCCCCTAGACCCCCCTTCAAGATAAATTTGTACATTTTTCGGTAGAAAATGTCCCCGGTCGAAGGCCGCGGTTCCCTTTAAAATTGCAGGCTCGCTATCGCTCACCAGGAAGTAATCGACACCTAAATGGCACGAAAGGTCTTAAAATTGACAACAAAATGGGGCGAAAGGTGTTAAAATCGCCAAACTAATGGGCCAAACGCCTTATAATCCCAACACTAGTGGGGCTAAGCATTAGGGAGAAGGGGGTCCAGAAAAACGGTCTTCCTCCCCTTAAGTGTGCTCAAGTGGAGAACCTTACCTTGGTTACGAACCGCTACCCCTTCCTTCAGCTGACGCCCTCCCAAACACAACCCCCCCCCCTCTCTCTCTCGCTCTCTGTCTCTTTCTTTTTTATCTCTCTCTCTCTCTCTCTCTCTCTCTCTCTCTGTCTCTGTCTGTCTGTCTCTCTCTGTCTGTCTCTCTCTCTCTCTCTCTCTCTCTCTCTCTCTCTCTCTCTCTCTCTCTCTCTCTCTCTCTCTCTCTCAAATTCATGTATGGGTAAGAAGCTGGCTCACAAACAGAAGGCAGAGAGTTGTGATAAATGGAATAGAATCTGAGTGGGAGCCTGTTTACAGTGGAGTGCCTCAGGGATCGGTCATGGGGCTAGTTTTGTTTTTTATCTATACTTTATACATGCCATTGATGTAGGACCAAATAACACCATCTCAAAGTTCGCTGTCGACACACAGATTATACAGATAGGAAATGGAATATTAACCAATGTCAGAAATAAGCTGCAATCTGATTTAAATGATATAGTTGAGTTGTCAGAAAAATGGCAGATGCCGTTCAATGTTGACAAATGCCAGGTCTTACAAATAGATAATTACAAAACAAAATATGAATGCAAGATGAAATGCCAGCCAAATGTATTTTATTTTATTCAGCTTAGGAAGGATATCTACCCTCTAAAGGGCTACATAGTATTTCCAGTCAACCTTTTAGCCACCATATTATCTTTCCTAAGCTTCATCAAATCGTCTAAATGTTGCTGAAATCATACATAAAAGGCGTCGCCGGTACAGAAAGGGTTAAGGGGACTGATTATTTGTTGAGGGTCTATATATTTATACGGTACCGTAGGCCTATATGAATTTAGTTTTTAGTTTCCGAGGTAGATCTTCATCAAGCTTAAATAAAAACTCCCTAGACCCCCCTTCAAGATAAATTTGTAAATTTTTAGGTTTCTCTTAAAATTACAGGCTCGCTATCACACACCAGGAAAAAAATCGACACCTGTATGGCACGAAATGTCTGGATATTGATATAGAAATGGGACGAAAGGTTTTGAAATCGACAAACTAATGGGGCGAACATCTTAAAATCTGAAAACTAATGGGGCTAAACATGAGGAAGAAGGGGGACCAGAAAAACGACTCATCTCCCCTTAACCGCTTAGCCTACATGAGAAGAGGTGGTATTGAAATCTGACCTTCGGAGACCCTAGAGTTCAATTTACTATTATCCAGGCGGCCAATATAATCTTAATTATAATTCTTAATTACAAGTACCGGTATGACGAGGAAATATCTGCATGTAGGAATTAAGGGGGTAGTGGTTATTTTTTGGTCTTATTAATTTATATATTTTATAGTAACCTCGCTAGCCAAACTAGCCAAATCCCGTAAGCGAAGCGAATGGGATGGAGTCGACATCGCGTGAGCTAGCGAAGCAAGGCGATCGACGAGAGCAAAGCTAGCCAAAAAAAAAAAAAAAAATGAAAACAATTGAAATGTTGTCCTTCGACCGGGACATTTTTCTACCGATTTGTTTTTTATTTTCATCTATGTTAACAGTTTGATGTGGAGGCCTGTAAACCACAACAATACTATATAGAAAGTTACTTTTTGAGGTCCATACCTAACAGTTCATGATCACACACACACACACACACACACAGCAAAGTTAGATACGGTAATTGTAATTCAGGAAGCGGGACAATACGAGCCTAAATAGCTCAACTCCTGTATACTTATGTTAGGGGAGGTGTGGCGGAGTGGTCTTGCCACTGGACTGGTAATCCAATGGACCCGGGTTCGTATGTCAATGGGAAGACATTATTGGGATGGAATTTGTGCTGTACCTAGGTATCAGTGCATTACCACAGCACACCGAAATGCCAAAAAAATACCCTCATTGTTCCCTGATTAAATAGCATTGTATGAATATTCCCATATTCAAAAATATGCTGCAGGGGGGCAATGCCTAGTGAGTTAATTGCTCAATAGGTGGCGTTCTGAGAGTGAGGGTCCGAGCCTGGGGAATGAGACTGTGAAGCACAGAGGCGGAGCAGCTTCAGTGATGGAGTTGTTTCGGGCCGTGAAGCTTCACATGTCTCACTCCCTAGACTGGAGCAAGACTTCACGGGCCTCTCCGTGTTCAGCGGTAGAGTGTAAAGGCTCAGCCTATGCCCGAGAGGGAGTAGTTGGAATAAAAAAAAAAAAAAAAAAAAAAAAAAAAAATTATTAGGTAATTACAATTAGGTAAATACACACACACACACACACATATATATCAATTGTATTATATACACTATACACGAACACAACAAGCACATCCAAACATGCGTAACTTAACTATAATCTGATGACCTAAACAGAACGTCCATCGTTGAATAAAGTAAATATCTGAAAAAGCCATCATAGCGCGCGCACACACACACACACACACACACACGTTAAGTTGGAGCTAAAGAACACCCATAAAAAGTAATATAAGTAAGTGTCCGGTGAGCTCTACACACACACACACGCATACACATCCACACACACACACGTACGTTAAGTTGGAGCTAAAGAACACCCATAAAAAGTAATGTAAGTAAGTGTCCGGTGAGCTTTACACACACACACACACACACACACAGCTTAAATAAGGACGTATACCAATTAAAATGCTACAAACTATCTCAATTAATCCCATTAGCTACCCGGTACCACATATCCTTCCTAAGCTTCTCAAAAATGTCTGATTGTAGCTGAAATCAAATAGAGAATACGTCGCCAGTACAGAAGGTGTTGATTATTATATCAGTCTATCCTGATGTCTATCTCACTACTCGCTTTACTCTTTGCTAGATTCACCTTGATATTTCTCTTATTGCATGCCATTCCAAACTCTAGCACCAATTACTGTATCTTTTCCCACGAGTCTGCAAGGAGGGCGGTATCAATTGTAAACAATATCTGGTTCACATTTCTCTCTCTTTCCCCTTTGTCATTAACTCTCTCCGTCTCTCTGTACACACACACACAGAGCTAGCCGCGCGGCTAGCTCAGTGGTTTCGTCCCTGCCTGCAATATATAGATTATAGTCCCTGCCTGCAACAGGGATCTGCCTTGCTTGGGCCAATCGGCTTTCTGCAGACTCCCATTTTCTTATGTTCTTATGTTCTAACCCAGCAGACCTGAGTTCAAATCTTGCTCAGGTTGATGAAGGTTTTCTGAGACATAGCCCGTGGTTACCATCTCCCTTGAGCAAGGAGATGGGTAATTGTCATTGATAATGTCTAGGAAGCAGGACAATACGAGCCAAAAACTCAATTCCTGTCAAACTACAATTATGAATACACACACACACATATACATATACATATAGTTCACTGCTCAATAGGTGGCATTCTGAGAGTGAGGGTCTGAGTCTGGAGGATGAGACAGTGAAGCACTTGAACGAAGCAACCAGCGGCTTCAGAGATGGAGCTGCTTCGAGCCATGAATGGATGCTTCACGTGTCTCACTCCCCAGACTGGAACGAGAACTCACGGGCTTCACCGTGTTGAGCGGTGGATTGTAAGGGCTCTCAGCCTATGCCCGAGAAGTAGTTGGAATATAGAAAAAAAAAAAAAATATATATATATACTGTATAATATATATATATATATATATATATATATATATATATATATATATATATATATATATATATACAGTATATACTGTATATATATATATATATATATATATATATAGATAGATAGATATAGGCCCTAAAACATTCCCATCAATTATATATATATATATATACTGTATATATATACGGTATAGATATAGATAGATAGATATAGGCCCTAAAACATTCCCATCAATTTTAGTCTTCTATATTGTTAAAGTCTCTATTAAGAAGTTTTCTATTGAAAAGAATTGGTCAAAAGTAGCCTAGCTTATGTGTGTAGGCTACCAGGTGCATGTGTGGGCAACTGTACGGAGGGTGAGAACTGAGTTGCCTAAAATTTTTGAAGTTGGTCTGAGATCATCATCCTAATAGAGTGAGACAGCATCATGGACCATCTACTTGACTTTTATGTCATAGTGTAATAATAAGAATATACATTGTAATATGGTTCGAGTCCGGCTGGGAGTATATACAAAATTTAGTTGCTCATGTGTATTTGCGAGATATACTTGAAATTGTAATATGAGGTAAGTAACACCCCGTTCCTAAAATTAATCATCCATTACAAACCCCAATGTACCGGTACTTGAATAAACTAATGAAAGCATATGGTAATCCCAGGATTCGAACTCGGGACACCACACCCAGAACATAAGCATCTAAACTATTACGGTACGGTACTCCACCAAGTATGAGATCATCATCCTAATAGGGTGAGACTGCGTCATGGACCATCTACTTGACTTTCATGTCATAGTTACCGGTACGTTATATATAGAAGTCGGCCTCTTCTTACACTTCACAGTATCATAGTTAATTCTCACACTCCCAATTAAATTTGCCAACAGCGTCAATTGTTAGGTTTAATTATAATATAGTGATGTGCAACAGTTGGGTGTACTGTACGGTACTTGGAACACTTCAGAGCAGTACACATTTAATTGGTAATATTAAGTCCCTAGTCACACGATTATTTTAACCCGTCCTGTACCAGGGACGTCCTTTTCATCATATTTTGGCAACTAGTAGACGTTTTTATTCAGCTTTGGAAGGACGTCTAGCAATAATGAGACTTCAAACTATCTCAACCAACCCTTTCAACTACCGGTACCGGTACCACAGATCCTTCCTAAGCTGCATAATATCGTCTAAATACAGCTAGAAAACATATAACACGCGTCGCGTCGCTGGTACTCAAAGGGTTAACAAGTAACATTAGATTGACAATTATCCGAGCGTCTTTTCCCATTGGTACCAGCAATTATACTGGAGGAGTGAAGTGCAGTAGCCTACATGATTAGATTGATATCCAGTATTCGATAAATGGATATCAAATTGTAGTCATGAGTCATGTACTTATCCTTTAACTGTCTTGATGGTGTAATGGTAGAGATCTGTATGTGGTAACTCAGGTTCGAATCCCGGGAGGATCACATGCTTTCATTAATTTCATTGGGAGGTGTTTGGTATTGGGGGGTGAAATTAATAAATGATATTATTATAGTTGG
>CM064543.1:11804895-11832395 GCA_032716605.1 Paralithodes platypus
AAGGGGTTTGTTTATTTTCTTACTGTGTCTTTTACGCATTGGGATATGTTTCTTTTGAGCACTCATGAATATTTCTTTAAATCTTTCCCATGTGTCGTCAATGTTGGTGAGACCTTCGAGATGCAGATTAATATCTTTTAGGTAATTTCTTAGGCTATTGAAGTCTGCCATATTATAGTTGGGAATAAAAGTTTCACTAGTGCTGTTTGTGTGCGACATATTAATTTGGAGCCTGACGATATTATGATCACAATTAGATATTAATTCCCCAACTTCTAAGTCGGAAATTAAATTTTCGTGGGTCGTGATTACTAGGTCTAAAATATTATCTCCCCTCGTGGGTTTCTGGACTAACTGATATAAGAAGTTATCTTTAATAAATTCGGTAATTTTTTCTGATGCATGGCCAGACCCTTTTAAATCTCCCCAACGAATATTAGGAAGATTAAAATCGCCTATGATAATGATTTCTTTTGTTGATAGAGTTTTTTCTAAATTATTGTATAGGTCTATATCCTCTTGATAGGTATGAGTTGGACGACGACATACGACAACCACATTAATGTCTATATCCTTGTTATTAATTTTCACACATATCAGTTCTGAGTTATTAGAAGGAATTTGAACCTCAAGTGAGCATATATTTTCTTTTATATAAAGTAATACACCGCCTCCTCTCTTACCTACGGTACTCTGTCCTTATGATATAGTTTATAGGAATTGATCTGATATTCGTGTGTGAAATCGATATTGTTGGTGTCTATACAAGTTTCTGTTATCGCAATTATATCTACTTCATTTAGTAACATAAGTTTTAGTTTGTCAATCTTATTTCGTAGACTTCTGGCATTAAAATACATTAATTTGATTGCTTGTTTACTCTCACTCGATCTTTTGTAAGTGGGAGAATCCGACAGCAATGACACGTTCGGTGGTTGGAGAGAGTTTAATAGTTTTTTTGTTCAGGTAAAGAGTGATTGAGTCGTACGGAAAATCTAGGTGATGGTACGGGGGGAGTGGGAGAGCGGTGATTGAGGGTAGGGGGTGAGGGCGTAATGGAATAAAGGGGAGGGGAGTACAAAGGAAATCAAGCAACAACAGATCTAGTGACCTTTCTAGGCTGCTTGTCCTCCAAAACACTGAGGATCAAGTGTCCAAACAGTGGTTTAGAGTGGGTAAGGGAACTACTGCCCTGGAACTAATGTCCGTGGCAGGATTAGGAAGTTAGTAGGGGACAGATGGGTTAGTAACTGAGGGGGGATAACATAAAGTTATTCATTTACAAACGCAGTCAGTCACGGGTTTGATGCGAGATATTTGTCTAAGCGGAGTTTAAATGAATCAACAGTGCTGCAGTCTATAACGTCTCGGGGAAGCCCATTCCACAAGTTGACAACTCGATTGAAGAAGAAATTCTTAGATTCGTGAGAGTTAAAAGATTTACCAATAATTTTGCAACCGTTTCCCCGCGTGTAATTAGATTGGTCGATAGTGAAGTACTTACTACAGTTCATATTGTCGATGCCTTTGATGATTTTGAACACTTGAATTAAGTCACCTCTTAATCTGCGCTGGGTTAAAGGAAATAGATTTAATTCTCTAAGACGCTCTTCGTATGATTTGTTCTGTAGGCTAGGTATCATTTTGGTAACTACGTTGAACTCGTTCTAGCTTGTTTATATCTTTTTGGTAATAAGGGCACCAGGATAGAACGCAGTATTCCAGAAGAGGGCGGACTAAGGAATTGTTAAGGGTTAGGATAACTTCTTTGGATTTATGCTCAAATTACCTGCCTATAAAGCCAATTATTTTGTTTGCCTTCTTAACAACTTCTGAACATTGTTGATTCGGTTTTAGGTTACTCGATATTGTTACTCCCAGATCGGTTTCTCTGTTTACATTCTTAAGCTGAGTGCCATTCATCGAATAGTTTGCTTTCTCATTTAGGTATCCGATATGTAGTACTTTACATTTATCCGCATTGAAACTCATTTGCCAAATTTGGGCTCAACATGACAATTTATCTAGATTGTGTTGCATATCGTTAACTTGTTCTTTTGAGAGTACGCTATTTGCAATTTTTGTATCGTCAGCAAATTTTGAGATTGTACAGGTGAGACCCTCATCTATGTCGTTGATGTAAATTAGAAAGAGAATTGGTCCTAGTACCGATCCCTGGGGTACCCCGCTACTTACATTGGTCCATTTAGATACCTTACCGTTTATGACTACTCTTTGCTTTCTGTCGCTGAGCCAATTTTCTATCCATTTCAACACACCGTCTTGTATTCCATGCGCTTTTAGTTTTAGCAGTAAACGTTTGTGGGGAACTTTGTCAAAAGGCCTTTTGAAAATCAAGGTACCGGTATATAATATCTACAGCTTTATTCTCATCGTAGAGGTTGAGGATATCGTGGAAGAAGTCTAAGAGGTTTGTTAAACAGGAACGTTTTTTACGAAAGCCGTGTTGAGTATCTTTAAGTATGTTATTTGCCTCTAAGTGATTTACGAGTCTGTCTCTTATGACCGTTTCTAGCATTTTACATACAATTGAGGTTAAGCTAATTGGACGATAGTTACTGGGTAGGGATTTGCTGCCTTTTTTGAATATCGGTGTTACGTTGGCTAGCTTCCACTGATCAGGCATAGTCCCAGACTGCAAGGATTCATTGAATAGCAATGTCAGTGGCTTGGAGAGCTCAACCTTAGCTTCCTTTAGAACTCTAGGCGAGATTGTATCAGGTCCAGGCGTTTTATTTAACTTGAGTTTATCTAAACAATTCAATACTTCTCTCTCTGTAACGGTGATATTGCTTAGAACATCTGAATTATCAATCTGAATCGGCGATGGTGTAGGGATATCACCGAGGTCTTCGGTTGTAAAAACTGATGCAAAGAAGGTATTGAGGGCATTACTCATTTGTACTTCGTCTTTGGTGTATTCTCCATTTTCATCGACTAACGGTCCAACAGTTGAAGTAAATACTTTTTTCTTTCTGATATAACTATAGAATTCTTTCGGGTTTGTTTTACATTGATTCACAACATGTAACTCCAGGGTCTTTTTACTTTGCTTAATTAACTTTTTGGCTTTGCGTCGTAGCTCTACAAATTTCACCCGTTCTTCGTCATTTTGTGAGGATTTTAATCTATCATTAGCAAATTTTTTAGCAAGCAGACAGTCTGAAATATCTTTCAGAGAGAGTTGTGAGGGAGGGACGGAGCGGGGTTTGGAGACAAGGAGAAGGGAGGGGTGAAGGGAGTTTGGGAAAGGGTATGGGGTAAGACCTTGAGGAAGGATTAGGAAGAATTAGATTCTCCGAGAGAGTAGGGTGGCTTATCGTGCTTTTCTTTGTACTGTCAGAGTTTGATGGGGATTTGTGAGAAGACTGGTGATTATCCCTAGTTTTCTCGTGGGCGTTGTACACAGCTGCATTTAATTTCGCAGCTAGCCACGTGGAACCAGTGTGGGAGAGATGAATTCCATCTCGCTTAAAAAATTCCCTTTTCCCTTTTACTTCATTAAATGGGTTAATGAATGCAACTTGCTGTTGGATGCAGAGTTGAATTAGGGACTCGTTGATGTCATTGGCCCTGAGATTACTGTAACTTCTTTCTTTCATGCTGGGAGGGATTCCTAGTATGATAGTTTTTATTTTTATTTTTTGCTTCTTGGATCAGTGTTTTATATTTGGGCATTATTTGTTTGCTACTTGTGTTACCCCCGTCGTAGGCATCGTTACTCCCTACACTGAGAACTAGGCAAGTACTTTGTTGGATTTGGGACATCTTGATGTCGTTGGTGATGTGGGTAATTTTAGCACCTGGTATGACTTTGACTGATCTTTTACCTGGTGCTAATGTAGCCCATTGGGCCCCCTATCCAGGTGAGAGCGAGTCACTAACTATTTGTGACTTTATTTCATTTTTGCTAACCAGTGTAGCCTTGGACTCTTGATACGGTTTTCTTTTTGTTACTTTACTTTTGTGTGCATTGTTTGCACCTGCGGCCTCATCTGTACTGTTACCTAGTACATCATATCTGTTAGCAAGGGGGATTGTGTTTATCTTTGGGGCAGTCTGTTTTGTTTTATTGCCTCTGACTACCTGGAAGGCAGCTCTAGAATCAAACTGCGGGTGCGAAATGGGGATGTTTTGTTTGTTAAGGTTGGGGCTGTTACGTTGCTCTTTGAGTAAACATATTTCTTGTTTTAGTTCGCTCACTTCTCCTTTGTATGCCTCTAGTGTAAGCTCAAGGAAATGGAATTTCTCACCAGTTAGACACTTTAAGCATTTTTCGTCTGGGAAACCATGCCGGAATATCCATTCCGCATAAAATGTCTCCCCACAACATAGAGTTTTGTATCTCTTTGGTGGCATTATACCTCTGTGTTGAACAAATAAAATAATAAAATAGTACCGGTACAAATAATATTGAATTAGAATATACAGGGAAAGGACTGGGTAACAACAGCTGTGGGGTCCTTGGGGAGTTGACCAGGGCGGCTGGAGGAGCTGGTCGGGTATCAACCATCACTCACATGGGTCAAGACACAATGTGGAGGGGGGGGGGGGGGGGGGAGAGAGAGAGAGAGAGAGAGAGTGAGTAAAGGAATAGTTATATGTATGGCCTATTCTGTTTTCAGCTGACGGTAAATTGCCACATTCCCATGCTGAGTACTTGGTTATTACGAAGACTGTGTAGCGAAATATGTCGTTGAATATTAAAACCTGGTAATTATATGATACAGATACATAGGCCTAGTAGTTTAATTTGTTCCCCACTAAGTATCAATAAATCAGTTGCTAAGGGATTCAATTTACCGTCAGCTGATATAATAGCGACCTTAGTGTGTAGGGTAGATGTAAACAAAGTGTGGGTGTAGGCTATATATAAGGCTGAGTGATGACGTAATGTAGTGTAGTGTATAGTCTGTTTTTTCTTAGCTGACGGTACATTGACCACTTGCGAGTTTCAGTCTATAAGGAAGTTGGAGCCGTGAACATCGAAATTAAAGAGAAATGCAATAATAATGTGGGTTTCTGATGGATAAATAGTATGATCAATTTGGTTTTATGTATTGATATATGTATTATGACCGTATTTTAGCTGATAATTCTGCTAAATATTAATGACCACAGCTCCAACTTCCTTATAGACCAAAACTCGCAAGTTAGTCAGGTCAAAATATAGTTTAACCCCCAAAAAATTGCTACAAAAGCTTTCTCAACTGATTCTGGTAGGTTTTAGTGTACTTTTTAACATACTAAAAGTTTACCAAAGTAGGACCCCCGGAAAAGTTTTTTTTTTCAAGATGGCGTCCAAGATGGCCGCCGAAACCTCTTAATGATCATAACTATGTAACTATCAACTCAAATTTGATGATCTTGGTGTCTATCCCTAGGTTTTTGGGGGCAAAGAACACATTAAGATCATAAAAAATTATGTTGGCCTATTATGTAACACAAAAATCCAATATGGTGTCAAAAATGGCCGCCAACACCTCCAAATGACCGCAAGTCCATAACTATTGACTCAAATTTGATGATCTTGATGTCTATCCCCAGGTTTTTGGGGGCAAGGACCACATTAAGACCATTAAAAATGAAAGTTCCTTGATGGTTTTCACGTTGTTCGTAGGAGCAATCAGTGCTGGGCAGGGCTTAGTAGTGATCTTGTCATTGAACAAACGTTGATGAGGTCTCTAAAGAGCACTGGTGGTCTAACTCGCGGCAGGGGGATGACTGAGGACATGCGAAACCTTTGGACCTTATCTGCACCTGTAACATCCGAGTACAACAGTGCGATGCAGGATTTCACAAACCTAACCTATACTACAAGTCCGCAACACAAAGACTCAACTGAGGCGCGCATCAAAAGAGATACATCTGATCTCGAGAAAATTCGGATAAAGCTTGCAGCCTGCTCACCCTTCACATCTGATCCTACTCTGAGAAACATTGTCAACGGGATAGTGGCTGGGCCAGATGTGAATGTACATGACTTTGAATCGGTTGGGAACAAGATCATTGAAGATATAATCGGAAAGTCGGCATTTACTTACAAATTCAAGCGGAAAGACAGAGCCCAAACCCTTGGGAATATCTCTGCTGTGAAGATTGCTCCTGATCGTACCATTGATCCTGCCCTTCTGTTCCAGCGTTTCCTTGTGGTGTCAAGGTCAGGAGATCTTTCCCTTGAAGAGGTTTTGAGTATGAACTAAGCCCCTACCCTCCAGCCCTCTTTGAGACCAGGAACATTCTTCGAAAGCAGACAAACCTCAGCTTGCTCAGGCAATTCGAGACCATGCTGCGGACTTATCAAATGAGGCTGTGATGAACTCTATTCCTAAAACAGATTGTTACGTGCTTGATGGTGGCTCTTTGCTCCATCGTTTACCGTGGAAGAAAGGCGACTCATATAATGCAATAGCTGAGTCTTATGCAGACTTCACTGTGAGACATTACGGACAAGCGACAGTGGTGTTCGATGGCTATGGTGAAGGTCCCTCCATAAAAGACAACACACATCAGAGACGAGGAAAAAACCTGCACCCTATTGTTAGTTTCACTGCAGAAACAGAGTTTTCAGGCAAAAAGGAGGACTTTTTGTCTCGTGACAAAAACAAGGCAGACATGATTGCTCTCATCAGCACAGCACTAACTAAAAGGGGATGGCATGTCATTCAGTCACCAGGGGATGCAGACGTTGATATCGTTAAGGCAACTGTTGAACGATCCCGTCATTGCACCACAACGTTGGTCGGTGAGGATACAGATTTGCTGATCTTGCTCCTTCATTACTCCAGAACAGACAATGAGATCATCTACTTCCGTTCTGATGCAAACAAGCAGTCAAAAGAACACAGAGTGTATAACATTAACCTGTTGAAAGAAACTTTAGGAGACGATGTGTGCAATGAGTTGCTCTTTGTACATGCCTACTCAGGCTGTGATTCAACTTCAAGGATTTTCGGCATCGGAAAAAAGTCAGCCTTCCGGAAATTAGTGAAATCTGATCCTGTCATGAAGTCCTGTGCTAGTGCATTCATCCTTCAAAAAAAATCTCAAGAGGACATATCAGATCTTGGCAAAGACCTGATGGTTGATCTCTTTGGTGGCAAGTCTAATGATACGCTATCATCACTGCGCCATATCATTTTCACCAAGAAAGTGGCAACTGCTCAAGCATTTGTCACTCCTGAACGGCTTCCCCCAACATCACCTGCAACAAGATTCCATAGCCAACGTGTGTACTTTCAAATTATGGTATGGATGGGGATGGCAAATGAAATGAACCCAACTGAATGGGGATGGAAACAGGAAAATGATCAGTTAATTCTAATTATGACTCAAAACAATGCTGCGCCTGACGAACTCTTGAAAATTATCCATTGCAACTGTTCGGGGGGGATGCAAATCCTCTCGATGCAGCTGCAGACGCTATGGACTCCCCTGCACTGCTGCATGTGGCCCTTGCCAAACTGAAAACTGTGACAATCCAAACAACACTCAAGAGGTCGATACTGAGGAGGAGGATGACACTCAAAACTGAACGCTCTGAAACTTATTCTATGGACAAAGGTGTTTGTGCATTAGGTGATAGTGGACAGCTGAAGGTCATGAATTCAATTTCATAATGATTCAACAGCTCAGTGATATCCAAAGTTGTCTTAATGTGTTCCTTGCCCCCAAAAACCTGGGGATAGACATCAAGATCATCAAATTTGAGTCAATAGTTATGGACTTGCGGTCATTTGGAGGTGTTGGCGGCCATTTTTGACGCCATATTGGATTTTTGTGTTACATAATAGGCCAACATAATTTGTTATGATCTTAATGTGTTCTTTGCCCCCAAGTACCTAGGGATAGACACCAAGATCATCAAATTTGAGTTGATAGTTACATAGTTATGATCATTAAGAGGTTTCGGCGGCCATCTTGGACGCCATCTTGAAAACAAAACTTTTCCGGGGGTCCTACTTTGGTAAACTTTTAGTATGTTATAAAGTACACTAAACCCTACCAGAATCAGTTGAGAAACCTTTTGTAGCAATTTTTTGGGGGTTGAGGGGGTATTTTCCATATATCGACCTGACTAAGTGGTCAATTGTCATGTTCCTATTATGATGATGACTTTGTTGGGAAATATGTCGTTGATTATGAAAACTTGGTAGGCCTATGATATGAAGCACAGACATAGTAATTTCGTATTTTTCCACTAAGTATCAACAAATCAGTTGCTAAGGGATCCAGTTTACCGTCTGCTAAATTAAGGGGAGACTTACCGTTTGTTTGGGCTATTAATGAATTAAGGGGAGACTTACCGTTTGTTTGGGCTATTAATGAATTAAGGGGAGACTTACCGTTTGTTTGGGCTATTAATGAATTTATTCATATATTTTTTTAGTTTCCTCCCTAGACCTCCATCAAGCTTAGTAAAACACCCCCTCGACCCCCCTTCAAGATAAATGTGTACATTTTTCGGTAGAAAAATGTACCGGCCAAAGTCCGGTTCCTCTTAAAATTGCAGGCTCGCTATCGCTCGCCAGGAAAAAAATAGACACCTAAATGGCACGAAAGGTCTTAAAATTGACAACGAAATGGCACGAAAGGTCTTAAAATTGCCAAACTAATGGGCTGAACGTCTCAAAATGTCAAAACTTGTGGGGCTAAACATTAGGGAGAAGGGGGTCCAGAAAAACGGTCTGCCTCCCCTTAAACCGACTATAGTGTATTGTAGTGTTTGCATGCATCGTGTTATGTTGTTTTAGTTGTGTTTGTAACCTCGCTAACCCTCTATCAAGCTTAATAAAACACCCCCTAGATAAATTTGTACATTTTTCGGTTGAAAAATGTCCCGGCCGAAGACCGATTCCTCCTAAAATTATAGGCGCGCTATCGCTCGCCAGAAAAAAATCGACACCTACATGGTACAAAAGGTCTGTATATTGACAAAGACATGGGGCGAAATGTCTTAAAATCGCCAAAGTAATGGAATGAACGTCTTCAAATCTCAAAGCTAATGGGACTAGTGTGGTGTAGTGTTGCTGTTCCCCAAGCTGCCTGGCCGAACAGCCCCAAGGCCCCAAGCAAGGCCAAGGCCATAACTGAGCGCCCCCACAGAACCCTCCCTGCCGACCACAATAAAGCCTGGGTGACCGAAGCCACTCCATGGCAGGGAGCTGGGGAGGGTGAGGAAACGCCCGGGAAACCAAAGCCCCACCCAGGGCCCTGTGCCCCTCAGCAATTATGAAGAGAAAGTTGAGGGGCAAAGGAAAAATGTGACGCTTTGGCTTCCAATCTTGGTAGATTGGGAGGTCAATCCACGGAAGAGACGCCGTCACTTGATATCTAGAAAATATATAAGTAAAAGGAACAGTCAGAGTAAGCTATGGGTATGGCAGAGATCGCTCAGTTCTCACTCTGATAGACCAGCCCATCACCATGTGGTGTAGTGTAGTGTAGTGTAGTGACTATACAGTATACATGCAGTGTGTTATGTTGTGTTAGCGAGGTTAGGAAAGGTGACGGTGTTGCCAATGTAAGGATCACTAAGGGGTCGTTTGCATCATCAGTTTGTCAGCATTTTTTGTCCTGTGTTGTCCACTAAACGTCATCGTGCAGAAGGGGTTAAGGTTGTGGTGCAGCAGTGTGATATTCTTAACTGTGTTGATGGTGTAATGGTTTAGGTCCTTATGTTCTGGGTGTGGTGTCCCGAGTTCGAATCCCGGGAGGACCATATGCTTTCATTAGTTTATTCAAGTACATTGGGGTTTATAATTGATGATTAATGTTAAAAACGGGGTGTTACTTATTCCTACATAATCCAGTGTACGTCATCATACACTGTACTCCTTTGTTTCTCTCTCTCACTCTAACTTTTATAGTTTAATAGTTGCCATAATATAATGAAAAAGGCGTCGCTGATACAGAAGGGGTTAAGATATTGAATAGTCGCACAGACTCGCACTTTCGACAAGGCTAATATTTACGATTCCTTCAAGAAATATAATAATTATCAGCAAATTTTAGACTGGGATATATTTCGTTGTGACGCTGGTTGAACTCCTTCCTTTTCCCTCCCCCTCATTATAACCCCTCCTCCTTCCGCCCTTCCCCCCTCCTTCCGCCCTTCCCCTCCTTATACCCCTCCCCCAATCCTTCCCTTCTTTCCCTCCCTTCGCCCTTCCCCATCTCCTTCCTTATACCCCCCTTCCTTTCGCCCCTCCCTATACCCCCTTCCTCCCTCCTTATACTCCTCTCCCACTCCTCCTTCCCCCCCTCCGTCCCTTGGAAGCGACCACTTCCGTTTCTAGAGATGGCACCCCTCAAGACACACACACACATACACTCTCTTTTATTACATGCACACAAACGCTCTTCTCTCTCACTCTGACACACTCTCTCTCACTCTCAATCTCTCTCTCTCTCTCTCTTACTCTTATAAGCGAGCGTGTTATTGCAGAAATAATCAATGTTATCACTTTTAATTAACTTTGTCCCTCATATACAGTAGGTCGATGATGGGGGCATGGAGAGAGAGAGAGAGAGAGAGAGAGAGAGAGAGAGAGAGAGAGAGAGAGAGAGAGAGAGAGAGAGAGAGTAACAACAGGTAATAAAGTAGAAGAGAGAGGATAATAAATAAGGTAAGGGAAGAAGAAAAAGTTATGAGGAAGTTGCAGGATTAAAGGGTTAATACGAGAGGGAGGAAGCAAAAGGGTAATACAGTAGAAGAGGGAGGAAGAAAAAGGGTAATAAAGTAGAAGAGGGAGGAAGAACAGGTAATAAAGTAGAAGAGGGAGGAAGAACAGGTAATAAAGTAGCAGAGGGAGGGATGAAAGGTAATAAAGTAGAAGAAGGAGGGATGAAAGGTAATAAAGTAGCAGAGGGAGGAAGAACAGGTATTAAAGTAGAAGAGGGAAGAAGAACAGGTATTAAAGTAGCAGAGGGAGGGATGAAAGGTAATAAAGTAGAAGAGGGAGGAAGAACAGGTATTAAAGTAGAAGAGGGAGGAAGAACAGGTATTAAAGTAGAAGAGGGAGGAAGAACAGGTATTAAAGTAGCAGTGGGAGGAAGAACCGGTATTAAAGTAGCAGTGGGAGGAAGAACAGGTATTAAAGTAGCAGTGGGAGGAAGAACCGGTATTAAGTGGGAGGAAGAACTGGTATTAAAGTAGCAGTGGGAGGAAGAACCGGTATTAAAGTAGCAGTGGGAGGAAGAACCGGTATTAAAGTAGAAGAGGGAGGGATGAAAGGTAATAAAGTAGAAGAGAGAGGAAGAACAGGTATTAAAGTAGAAGAGGGAGGAAGAACAGGTATTAAAGTAGAAGAGGGAGGGATGAAAGGTAATAAAGTAGAAGAGGGAGGGATGAAAGGTAATAAAGTAGAAGAGGGAGGAAGAACAGGTATTAAAGTAGCAGAGGGAGGAAGCACAGGTATTAAAGTAGAAGAGGGAGGAAGAACAGGTAATAAAGTAGAAGAGGGAGGAATAAAAGGTATTAAAGTAGAAGAGGGAGGAAGAACAGGTATTATAGTAGAAGAGGGAGGAAGAACAGGTATTAAAGTAGAAGAGGGAGAACATATTAAAGTAGCAGAGGGAGGAAGAACAGGTAATAAAGTAGAAGAGGGAGGGATGAAAGGTAATAAAGTAGAAGAGGGAGGAAGAACAGGTATTAAAGTAGAAGAGGGAGGAAGAACAGGTATTAAAGTAGAAGAGGGAGGAAGAACAGGTATTAAAGTAGAAGAGGGAGGGATGAAAGGTAATAAAGTAGAAGAGGGAGGAAGAACAGGTAATAAAGTAGAAGAGGGAGGAAGAACATGTAATAAAGTAGAGGGAGGAAGAACAGGTAGAAGAGGGAGGGATGAAAGGTAATAAAGTAGAAGAGGGAGGGATGAAAGGTAATAAAGTAGAAGAGGGAGGAAGAACAGGTAATAAAGTAGAAGAGGGAGGAAGAACGGTATTATAGTAATACAGGTTTAAGTAGAAGAGGGAGGAAGAACAGTATTAAGTAAAGAGGGAGGGATGAAAGGTAATAAAGTTGATGAGAGAGGAGGAAAATGTAATAAAGTAGAAGAGACGAGGAAAATGTAATAAAGTAGAAGAGGGAGGAGGAAAATTTAATAAAGTAGAAGAGACGAGGAAAATGTAATAAAGTAGAAAGGATTAAAGTAGAAGAGGAGGAAGAACAGGTATTAAGTAGAAGAGGGAGGAAGAGAGTAAGAAGATGAAGGTAATAAAGTAGAAGAGACATTAAAGTAGAAGAGGGAGGGAACAGGTAATAAAGTAGAAGAGGGAGGAAAGGAGGAAAATGTAATAAAGTAGAAGAGGGAGGAAGAACAGGTACGGTAATAAAGTTGATGAGAGAGGAGGAAAATGTAATAAAGTAGAAGAGGGAGGGATGAAAGGTAATAAAGTAGAAAAGGTAATAAAGTAGAAGAGGAGAAACATGTAATAAAGTAGAGGATGAAAGGTAATAAGTAGAAGAGGGAGGAAGTTAATAAAGTAGAAGAGGGAGGAGGAAAATTTGATAAAGTAGAAGATAGAGAAAGAAAATGTAATAAGGTAAAAGAGGAAGGACGAAAAGGTAAACAAATAATAAAGGATGGAGGAAAAGCTAAGAAACGACAAAGAGCGAGAGGGAAAGGGTAATAAAGAAGAAAAAGGAATCTGAGGAAAATGTAAACAAATAAAAAGAAGGAAGAGGATAAATAGATAAATATATAGACCATAAATAAATAAATAGATACCCGGTACATACTGTATATAGCCCCAACAAAACAAACACTACCCCCTTAACACATACCACCTCTACAGTGGTGACATTTTATAACTTTCTGACCACGACTGTATCTTGCCTTCTCTCTCTTTCTCTCTCTCGCTCTCGCTCTCGCTCTCGCTCTCTCTCGCTCTCTTTCTCTCTCTCTCTCTCTCTCCTCCACAGTGACCCGTTTCATTACCCAACATTGTCATGACCCCTTCGATTACTGCTAACTATATTATCCATCCACCCCCCCTCCCCCCAACCTCTTACCAATCTCAAGCATTCTCTCTCTCTCCTCCACAGTGACCCGTTTCATTACCCAACATTGACATGACCCCTTCGATTACTGCTAACTATATTATCCCCCCCCCCCCTCCAACCTCCTTATATCAATCTCAAGCATTTTCTTTATTATTATTTATCTCTCTCTCTCTCTCTCTCTCTCCCCCACCCCCAAAACCCGTCCCAAATTTCTTTTTAAAGTGCCGACGTAACAGAAACTACCCTCACCCCCCACCAACACCTTGCAACCTGCATCATCAACATCGGAACAACTTTTAAGGGAAGTGACCACTCCAACATTTTGTACCTTTCGTTTCTGCAAATTCTCCCTCACTAACCCCAAATCATGGCACCGATCAGAATTAAATGCCCCTCCTGTAACAATAACTACTACAAGGAATGGTATCCGCGTCATGGGTATCCAAATGCCAAGTGTTTTTTGTGTTTAACTGGTGAAAACTTGTTGCTCTTGGAGTGCACATTAGAAGCACACAAGGCACAGGCTGACGAACTGAAGCGAGATAATCTCACACTAAAGGAGACTGTAGGTGTACTTTCGCATCAAATTTTCTTACTAAAAGAGCGAGTAAAGGACATAGAGAGTAAGCAAGTCGACGTTGTTAAAAATCTTCAAAAAGAAAACCCCTCCAATGATCTATATCAGACCGTAGTCAACAGGCGTAACAAGAACAAATCCCAAGGGAATGGGAAAGCGACACCAGGTATCCCTATCAAAAACAGATTTGCTGTTCTCGCCGAAAACAATGAACACGAGGTAACTGACCACGTGAATGGGAATGGGAATGGAAAAGCGACACCAGGTAACCCCATCAAAAACAGATTTGCACACGAGGTAACTGACCACGTGAAAGCAAGCTCGAAAGGCAAGAAAATTCCTGACAGGAAAACAACGAAACCATCAAATCACGGAGTCAGCGGGAAGGAGAAACTCACCCTAGTCTATGGTGACAGTCTCATGCGAGGTCAAGGAGCTGCCTTTGCCACCAAGAACAGAGGAAAAAGGTCAGTAAAGGTCATTCCAGGCGGTAAAGTCGAACATATCTTGAAAGACATAACTAACTCCGCCATACCAGAGGGCACCTGTGTAGTCGTCAATGTTGGCTCAAATGACTGCTTTGACGGAGGTAAGGCCCCAATCAAGACCATAGAAAAAGATTTCGAGAACCTAATTAAAGTCATGAAAAGGAAGACCACGAAATGTGTGGTAAGCGGCGTCATACCCCGGATTAAAACAAGCTCATACGGACAAAATAGAGCCATAGAAATTAACAACGCAGTCAAGGTCATGTGCGAACAAGAGAAGGTACTGTATGTGGACAATTGGACCACCTTTGTAGGGAACTCGTCCCTGTACAGCGGAGATGGCATTCATTTATCAGAAAAAGGCGTTCAGCACATGAGTGACACCCTAAATCAAGCAACCTACATTGCCCATGAAAACAACGCCAGTCAGGACCGAGAGATAACTATGCTAATAGACTCCTCTGAGTATTGACATCGCTACCCCCGGAAAAGCCCTCCACAACCCTACCCAATCAAACTCCACCCGCACAGTTAAGAAAAATAAATAACCTCGCCCAACCCTTCCAAGTCCATCACAACCATTTAAACGAAACCGTCAACCCCAATGGCCCACAAGTTGCGAAAATTTACCTACCTGAACCACAAAACAAACTAAACAACCCCACCCAACCCCCAAGCCAACCCAACCAACTGAATGAATTTGACAACCCGCCGCGGCTTCAAGTCACAACCCCAAACCCATCCCCACCAATAAGAAAAACAAATCCAGCGCATGCTGAGAGAAATGATATAAAAATAATATCCATAAATGCCTGCTCAATAAGAAACAAAATAGACGAACTCAAATGTCTGTTATTAAATGAGAAAGTTGACGTTATTTGTATAACGGAAACACATCTGAACCTTAAAAATAAAGATCTACTTCATGAATATCACATAGAGCCATATAAATTTTTCATAAAGACCGTAACAATGGAAAACAAAGAGGGGGGTTGCAATGTACGTTGCAACCTACTTAAACCCAGTTGAGGTGACTCTCCCCGAAAGTAATGCAGAAATAGTGTGCGTCAAAATAAATACAAAAAACATGAACTTAAATATCACTACAGCGTACCGACCACCGAGACTAACTGTTGCCGATGATACAATTTTTTATGAAATACTAGAGAAAACCCTTAATTCCGACGAAACAGTTTTACTAGGTGACTATAACCTCCCCCTAATTGACTGGAATACCACGACCGGAAAAAATGCTGAGTCACGCCTAATGACAAGCTTCATCCAGGACAATTTTTTGACTCAACACGTAAAACAGCCGACGCGAGACAGGAATATATTAGACCTCGTAATCACTACCCAAGAAAATCTATTATCAAACCTGGATGTAGGTGAACATCTGGCAACGTCCGATCATAAAATCTTAAGAATCAACGTTATAAGCAAATATTCCTCAGTAAAAACAACAGGAATGGTTTCGGACTTCAAAAACGCAAATTATGACGGACTTAAGGAATCGCTATCAAACATACACTCAAACCTCATAAATATAAACGAAGTAAATGAACTATGGGGAAATTTTAAGTCTACAATTACAGAGGCGCATAAACAATTTGTACCCATGAAACCAAAACGTAATACGAAATCAAGTATGCCCCCTTGGTACAGTAGAGACATTGGCAAGGCAATAAGGAAAAGGAATCAACTCCACAAACTTGTAAAAAATAACACAAACACTGAAGTAATTAAAAACTTGTACAACAATAGTAGAAGGGAAGTGAAAAAAATAATTAGGGCGAACAAACAAAATTACGAAATGACTATTGCCAGAGAAAGTGCCACAAACCCCAAAAAATTCTACAGTTACGTAAATAAAAATAAACAGATCAAAAGCGGAATCGGACCGCTAATAGAAGATGGCCAGACAATAACAGGTGACACAAACACGGCAAATCTGCTCAACAAATATTTTGGCTCAGTTTTCACAGAAGAAATTATCGATCATACCCTTGAAAATAACACCTCAACTCATGTGATAGGAGATTTCACCATCAGTGTTAGCGAAGTACAAAGCAAATTGAGTAATTTAAATGTAAATAAGACCCCGGGACCCGACATGCTCCACCCGAAAATAATTAAGAATGTTAAAGACGAAATAGCAAAACCCCTGACACAACTATTTAACTTATCATTACTACAGGGGATTGTACCGAGTGATTGGAAAGATGCGAACATTACGCCGATATACAAGAAGGGTAGCAAGGCCAAAGCGAGTAATTACAGACCAATTAGTCTAACTTCAATTGTAGGAAAAATCATGGAAAAAATCCTTAGAGATAAGATAGTAGATTACCTCGAATCAAACAACCTAATCAAAAATAGTCAACACGGCTTTAGATCAAATAAGTCATGCCTAACAAATTTGATTGAATTTTATAACAAACTATTCACATATAACGACATGACGAAATCACTAGATATAATCTTCTTGGATTTTCAAAAAGCTTTCGACAAGGTGCCTCACCGAAAACTATTGGCTAAACTGGAGAGGATAGGTATCAAAGGTGAAATTCATTCTTGGATAAAAAATTGGCTTACAGGCAGAAGACAGAGAGTGGTGATAAATGGAGTGGAATCGGAGTGGGAGCCTGTCACTAGTGGAGTTCCACAGGGTTCAGTCCTTGGACCGGTCCTGTTTCTCATTTACATTAACGATATTGATGTAGGGGTAAACAACACCATTTCCAAATTTGCCGACGATACAAAAATAGGAAATACAGTCCTGAACGAAGATGATAGAAATGCGTTGCAATCTGATTTAAACAAAATATCAGAGTGGTCGAAAAAATGGCAGATGCCCTTCAATGTCGATAAATGTCAGGTGCTGCAGGTTGATAGCAGAAATATGAAATACAAATACGAAATTAATGGCAAACAAATAAAAACCGCAACGGTAGTAAAAGACCTAGGGGTACTAATATCTGAAAACCTAAAAACTTCCGACCAATGTATAGCAGCTGCAAATAAGGCAAACATAGCATTGGGCTTTATTAAACGAAAATTTACATATAAACATGAAAACGTAATAGTGCCACTGTTCAAAAGTATGGTGAGGCCCCACCTTGAATATGGTGTGCAGTTCTGGTCACCTTATCTGATCAAGGACATTGTAAGACTCGAGTCAGTACAGCGTAGAGCGACGAAGATGATACCCTCATTAAGAAATAAACCATATGAAGAAAGACTTAAATGATTGAACCTGTTCTCATTAAAAAAGAGGAGGTTGAGGGGTCAGCTTATTGAGTGCTTTAACACCTTACGAGCGGCCTATGCGGTTTATTATATGTACCGCACAGCGGGGTGTTTTTAGCCAAAATAGGGCTGTTTACGTGATCATTTTCATGCCTAAATAAGACCCAGAACGTAAAACAAGTACCTATCCCTGAAAGGGCATAAACAGAGCTTTCGAATGACACCATAACGATCCTTGTATGATGGATAGTTTTCTTGCAAAAAACCGTGCAACGCGAGTGCAAAAAGCAGGTAATTCGGTACTTTCGGTACATAATTGAGTATGTAGCGAGTGAGAGAGGGAGGAGGGAGCTGAGATTTGTGTCAGTAGGTTCGCCGCGGTGGTCTGGAGCAGTCATACGCTCGCTAGTCTCCTGCCACCACTTGTCTCTCTCTCTCAGCCACATTACGTGCTGAAATTGCCACTCGAGTTATGTCGAGCGCCGCCACATAGTCCAGCTTTATTTAACTCGACTTATGTTGCTCGCCGCTAATTATGGGTTAAGATACTAAAAGGTTTCGACAAAGTCGATGTAAATGCACTATTCACATTAAACAATACTAATCAAACTTGCGGAAATGGAATGAAATTAAAAACCAAAAAGGCAAACCTAGATGTCACAAAGAGTTTCTTCACCTACAGTGTGGCGACAGAGTGGAATAAACTACCAGCGAGAGTGGTGGAGAGCGACACAATAAACGCTTTCAAGGGAAGGCTTGACCTCTATCTGCAGAGGGCTGGGGTGATATGAAAAAAAAAAAAAAAAAAAGTATGTAAGTGTATGTGTGTGCACTGTACAGTATGTGTATATATACTGTATATATATGTATGTATGTATGTTTATGTGTGTATATATGTGTGTACCGGTGTATATATGTATATATATGTATATATATATATATATGCATATATGCATATATAGTTTGTAAGGCCAGACTGCCTAGTAAGGACCTTGAGGTCTGTGTGGTCTGTGTATCTATGTAGCTCTATGTAGCTCTATGTAGCTCTCTCTCTCTCTCTCTCTCTCTCTCTCTCTCTCTCTCTGTCAAAGTATGTCAGTGGGGTTATGACCTGAGACTAATAACGTCAACATACATTTAATTGTTTACCGTTCAAAACAATGACACCCCCCCCCCCCCCACACACACACCCTGGACTGTCCCACCACTAGCCTTACCACTTCCACTATCACTACCACTACCACTACCACTACCACTACCACTACCACTACTACTACTACTACCACCACCACCACCACCACCATCACTACTACCACCACCATCACTACTACCACTACCACCACAAACTTTTACTTCGTTGTACATTATATATAAGGTTTTAAAATCGTCAAACTAATGGGGCGAACATCTTAAAATCTCAAAAACTAAAGGGGCTAAACATGAGGGAGAGACTAGTTCCAGAAAAAAAAAACTTGCGTGAAAATGTCTTAAGCCTGGTTCACACATAGCCGAGTCGGTGGCGAGTCCAACACGAGTCACACTCGTCGATTATCGCCGTCGCTGGAGGCCGAGTCGGCCGCGAGTAGCAATTGCTCCCGAGTCAAGGAGAGTGTAACACGAGTTAACTCGAGTCAATACGAGTCAACACGTGTCCATGCAAGAGTCTGTACGAGTAACTGAGAATCAAAACGAGTGTCAAAAATTTGAAAAATAACGGCCACATTCCAGGGCACGTAAACAAAGAGTGTGGACGAGTCTAACATGAGTCAACGCGAGTCAACACGAGTCAATGCGAGTGTTACATGGATCAACATGTGTGTTACATACGTTTTTGTTGCATGTAGACACGTGTTGATTCGTGTTGATTCGCCAACGTCGAAATGATGACGAAAAGCGACAATCACCAAAGAGTGTTACACGGCTTTACACGAGTCAACACGAGTTTACACGAATAACGAAGAGTTATTCAGAGTCAAACACGAGTTAACACGTATGTACACGGGTCTACACGTATTTAGGCCACACTCGTGGGTACATGCCACGGGGCCCAAAAATTTCATGCATGCATGACATTTTTGGACCCCGTGGCGAGTACCCACGAGTGTGTCGAGTAAACAAAGAGTATACACGAGTGTAGCACGAGTCTACACGAGTGTTGAGGAGTATCGACGAGTCATTGCCGAATAGCAAAATTTCATCACTCGTGTTGGACTCGCGCACCGTCTCGGCTATGTGTGAACCAGGCTTTAGCCTTCGTACTAGATTGGGTTGTGTGAGAGAGAGAGAGAGAGAGAGAGAGAGAGAGAGAGAGAGAGAGAGAGACGGAGAAAGACAGAGAAAGTGAGAGTGAGTTACGTAAAATAGTAATAGGGTCTAAGTCCAATAAACTCTCCACGTGTGTAGGTATAACCCCCACAAGACTACCCAACCTGGTTCTTCGAATATAACTAAGGTTGTATTCCTATTGTACGGTCGCGCTAATAAGTCAATACCCGGCTGTCATTACGTTTGGCTTGCTTTGTGCTGTATTAATGTCTGTCAGATGTTGAATAGGGCGGGTAAGTGTAGGAACATGTTTGTATATTTCACTCGATATGAAGAAATGAAGCTTAGATATTGCTGATACCAATTATTGATCAAAACATACTTGGTGCCGAGACATCAATTATTAGCGCGATTGTACAGTCACTCATACAAATTTGGGGACCCCATGTATTTCTAATTATGGAATTATATCTCTGGAAACGAATTTATGAATATAATTCTCTATACCGGTACATCAACTACACAACTATGTAAACTAATTATTGAAAGGCAAGTTGTATCCAAAAATCAATCCAGATAGTTATAATTGCATAAAGAAAAACATGAGGGAGTCCACGCATATTATAATTGACTGTATTTCTGTGGTAGTACAGTGGGTTGAGCGGGAGTCTGGCATGCCTACTGACCCTGGTTCGAAACCGTGCCAGGCCCAGGCCTAAATTCCCTTAATTGTAAGGAGAACCCCCTTAACACCCATTTCACTTCTCTCTCTCTCTCTATCTATCTATCGATCGATCTGTCTATCTATCTATCTATCTCCTATCTATCTATCTCTATCACACACACACACACACACACACACACACACACACACACACACACAAACACTTTCTCTCTCTTCAGGGTGAGAGGGGGGGGGGCCCCTCTCACCCTTTCAATACGGTACTTCCCACCCACTTCCGTTTCGCTTTTGTTTTTGCTCCGGAAATGCGAATAAAGAGCAAAGCGAGAGAGAGAGAGAGAGAGAATGAGAGTGAGACAGAAAGAGAGATTTACATAGATTTACGTAGATACACTTGCCACACAGATCTTACGATATCTGTGAGGTGGCCAGGACTTAATCATGTTAGAGAGAGAGAGAGAGAGAGAGAGAGAGAGAGAGAGAGAGAGAGAGAGAGAGAGAGAGGATGAGAGAGGATGTTGTGTCTGGCATTACTCCGGTCTACCAAAACATACCGTAACAAAGAACTCCTGTCGAGGTTTTTGGTTCTTGTAATATTGCTTTCTTATATTCTTACGGACATAATTATAGGCTAACAATGAATATTTTTTTCACTAACCAACTTTACTTCTAAACTCAATTAATTTAATCAACAAATACATGTGGCACTTCAAGGACTCGAACCTAGGATGCTCACACCGAAATTCCGTGCATTTATGCATTACGCTATCAATACAGTTATCAAGATGCTAAGGGGAATTTTATATATACAGTATATATATTATTATTCATTTTTTTCCCAGTACGGTATGTACATTTGTTTTAGTGTGCTCCCTAGACCTCTATCAAACTTTAACAAAAACAAAAAAACAATCCCCCTTCGAGATTAATATGTACATTTTTCGGTAGAAAAATGTCCCGGCCGGGAAAAATCGACACCTAAATAGGGCGAAGGGTCTTGAAATCGCCAAACTAATGGGGCGAACGTCATAAAATCTCATAACTAATGGGGCTTAGCATGAGGGAGAATGGGGTTTAGAAAGACAAATACCTCCCCTTAACCCTTTCTGTACCGGTGACGTCTTGTTTTATTTGATTTCAGCTACATTTAGACGATTTTAAAAAGCTTAGGAAGGCTATATGGAAGCTAAAGGATTAAATGAGGTAGTCCTGGTGAAATGAGGTAGTCCTGGTGAAATGAGGTGGTCCTGGTGAGCGATAGCTAGCCTGTAATTTAGGAAGAACCTTGGGAGGAACCGGCCTTTGGCTGGGACATTATTCTACCGGAAAATGTACAAATTCATCTAGTCTTGGGGATATGTTTATTAAGCTTGATGGAGGCCTTGGGAGGAAACTAAAACAACATATCTAAATACATAATAAATAAATGACAAACATGAATACAAATAACTACAATTGTTCCTTTCAGCTGTAATATCAATACCGGTACCGTACATTATATGAAGATTTGTATACTGTATATACATGCGAATACTAGTATTATGTTTGCTATACAAACGACTGCAGTTAGTTTTCTCTCTCTCTCTCTCTCTCTCTCTCTCTCTCTCTCTCTCTCTCTCTCTCTACGTATCTAACCAACTTACCTTTTATCCAGTATCACTTTCCCTTTAGATATGTTTCACACATCAATACTTTTCCTAATTATTGGCAACTTAATTTCGCTGCAATAATATAGTGTGGCTATAAGTAGAGAGAGAGAGAGAGAGAGAGAGAGAGAGAGAGAGAGAGAGAGAGAGAGAGAGAGAGAGAGAGAGAGAGAGAGAGAGAGAGAGAGAGAGAGAGAGAGAGAGAGATATGTAGCCTACATAGATTTACATAGATACACTGGCCACAGACCTTACGATCCAAACGAGGTGGTCAGGACTTAATTCTAGTAGAGATGGCATATACGATAGAAAAGGAAAGTTGAAGGAAAGGATGGAAGAGAGAGAGAGAGAGAGAGAGATTCAGATTATCTTATTTCCATTAAATATACAATGGCTGTTCATACAATAAAACCATCTTAAACAAATTGCATAATACATAATGCATCAATATCTCACTCTACATCATCTGTAGAGAGAGAGAGACAGAGAGGGGGGGGGGGAAAGCATGAGTAAATCCCCCCCCCCCCCCACACACACACCGTTACAACTAGAACACATAGTACTGTATAACTGTTAAATAAGGGTTTGGGGAAGCTGTCTGCCGTGATTATTGTATTAAGGTGGAGGTAGTTGCTGTGTTCTGGACCCCCCCCCCCCTCCCTTATGTTTAGCATATTAGTTGTGATATTTTAAAACGTTCTTTCCGTTAGTTGGGTGATTTTTTTTAACCTTTCGCCCCATTTTGTCAATATTAAGACCTTTCGTGCCATTTAGGTGTTGATTTTTTTCCTGGCGAGCGATAGCGAGCCTGTAATTTTAGAAGGAATGGGACATTTTTCTACCGAAAAATTTACAAAATTATCTTGAAAGGGGGTCTAGGAAGTGTTTTTAGAAGCTTGATGGAGGTCTGGCGAGGAAAGTCAATAATAAATTAATAGATAAATATATAGACTAAAAAACAATCACTACCCTCTTAACACCCTCAATCAGTGTGGGTGTGTGTGGGTTACTCAGTTACTTGTTCGTCAAGGGGAATCCACGCAATGCGAGCTAAGCTCATTATTATCGCGCCTCCTTAACTGGGAATGTATTGCGTGAAATGCATGTTAAGTGTTTTATGTACTGTTGGAATGGCTGTGGATGTGTATGTAGTCTGTATTTTTAGCCAATTGGCGACATTGGAAACGAAGGCTTAGGGTGGATCTGTATGGTACCATTCTCACTATAGACGGTACCGTCTCGCCCGAAGGCTTAGGTAGCCATCAGTTAGGTGAACCATATGATACCCATCTCGCCTTGTACCATTTTTGCCAACCCCAGATGGGACGTCACAACGTCGTCCACTTATTCCAGGTACCTATTTACAGCTAGGTGAACTGAGGCTAACACATGAAAGGAGACAAGCCCAATTTGTCTCCGCCCGGCCGGGGATTGAACCCCCGACCCCTCGTGTGTGAGACGAGAGCTCTACCTACTAGGCTACGGGCTGTGTGTGTGTGTGTGTGTGTGTGTGTGTGTGTGTGTGTGTGTGTGTGTGTGTGTGTGTGTGTGTGTGTGTTTTGCACCCTTCTAGATTAAGGAAGTAGAGCCTATTTATATATTTATTTAATTTATTTTTGAGTTTCTTCACTAGACCTCCACCAAACCTAAAAGACCCCCCCCCCCCCCCCCGCCTTCTAGCTAATCTTATAGTCCCGGGTTCAGATCCCGATGTGTCAATGGGAAGATATATTTTTGGGATGCAATTTGTGCTGTACCGGTACTTAGTTTAAGGGAGCCCACCTCGCTTTTTTCTCTTTCTCTCCCTCTCTCTTTGGCTTGTATCCATTCGGCCCCATTCAGCCTACTGTTTTAAGACGTTTACCCCCATCCAGGTGTTAGTATTTTCCTGGCGAGCGGTAGCGAGCCAGCATATATATATTTTTGTTTTGACAGCAAGCTAAATTTGTACATTTTTCGATAGAAAAATGTCTCCGGCGAAGCCGGATATCTCCATACAATGCTGGCTCGCTATCGCTCGCTAGGAAGAAATCGACACCTGGATGGGGATAAACGTCTTAAAACAGTTGGCTGAATGGGGCCGAATGGATACAAGTAAGGAGAGAAAGATAAAACAAAAACGGTGACCCCCCTTAACCCCTTGAGCACCATGACGCCTTTTTACCTTTGATTCTGGTTAACATTAGATGATTTTATGCAGTTTAAGAGAGCCCTATGTTACTAAGAGGGTTTATTGAGATCGTATTTACCCCTGTGAGTCGTATATAGGTACCGTAAATTACTCGTCTAATGGTAACCAGAATATGATGAAATTTATGTAATGGGGGTGAAGGGGTTAAGGGAGCCCACCTCGCTTTTTTTTATCTTTCTCTCCCTCTCTCTTTGGCTTGTATCCATTCGGCCCCATTCAGCCTACTGTTTGAAGACGTTTACCCCCCATCCAGGTGTCAATATTTTCCTGGCGAGCGGTAGCGAGCCAGCATATATATATTTGTTTTGACAGCAAGCTAAATTTGTAAATTTTTCGATAGAAAAATGTCTCCGGCGAAGCCGGATTTCTCCATACAATGCTGGCTCGCTATCGCTCGCCAGGAAGAAATTGACACCTGGATGGGGATAAACGTCTTAAAACAATTGGCTGAATGGGGCCGAATGGATACAAGCCAGGGAAAGAGAGAAAAGGAGGGAAAGATGAAAAAAGCCGGTGACATCACCACAAAGCCCACCGACACGCCATAACAATACCCTCGCTGTTTCCAATAAATTAACATGCATTTTTGTTTTGTTATGTATATGAAGGAGACAAAAGGCAAATCTGAGTGTAACAAGTGAAAGATATATAACAAAGTTGAAAGAGTGCTAGAAAGCCAATTGAAGGTACATTAGAGTCAAATTATTGGGACACACGGAGTTTGAAGCAGCTTAAATCATTGGATGAGGGAAAGACACAATGAGGGAGAGAGTTCCAAAGCTTACTTTTTGAGTACGGTAGAAGAAAGACTGAAACAAAACGGTTCACTCTTGGGATAGAGTTGGACAGAATTGGGGTGGGAATGAGTTGAAAGTCGGGTGCCCCCCACTCTCCGTAAGGGAGGAGGTATACACTGAGAAAGTTTTGAAGACCACTGATTATTGTAATAGCGATAGAAGAGTAATGCATTGGTGACCGTTCTGTATGGGTTAACCCCTTCTGTACCGACGGCGTCCTTTTAACTTTATTCTGGCTACTATTAGTCGATTTTATTCAGTTTATAAAGGGCGTCCAACAATTAACAGGCTTCGTATGATCTCACTTAAGCCTTTTTTTACTACCACAGATCCTTCTTAAGCTACACGAAATCGTCTAAATATAGCTAGAATAAAATGAAAAAGACGTCGCCGGTACAGAAGGGGTTAATGTACTACCGGTACATAGAGAACCTTAGGTTGGGCTATAGTTCAACAAAACAATATACTACTTCTTCAAAACAATATACTACTTCTTCAAAACAATATACTACTTCTTCAAAACAATATACTACTTCTTCAAAACAATATACTACTTCTTCAAAACAATATACTACTTCTTCAAAACAATATACTACTTCTTCAAAACAATATACTACTTCTTCAAAACAATATACTACTTCTTCAAACAATAACTACTTCTTCAAAACAATATACTACTTCTTCAAAAATATATACTTCTTCAACAATATACTACTTCTTCAAAACAATATACTACTTCTTCAAAACAATATACTACTTCTTCAAAACAATATACTACTTCTTCAAAACAATATACTACTTCTTCAAAACAATATACTACTTCAAACAATATACTACTTCTTCAAAACATATACTCTTCAAAACATATACTTCCAGTATACTACTTCTTCAAAACAATATACTACTTCTTCAAAACAATATACTACTTCTTCAAAACAGATTTTTCCCGGCTTTCCCCCAGTAGGCCTATAAGTAGCGCCAGCGAACTTGACAATAATCTTGACCCCTTAACTTCTTATAATTCGAAATGAATTGAAGCAATCGGGATGACGTTTGTATCATTTGGGAAGAGTCCACCAGGAAATAGGGGTGGATATTTACAGCCAGTTTTCTATAGGCCCTATTGAGTTACAGAGATATCAGGGATCACGATTATTGTCAAGTTCGTTGGCGCTACCTATAGTAACATCAATAATACTAAATTTACCACTGCACTATTGTTATCACAAACAATACACCTCCATGTGGTTCACTTCTCTTTATAGCTCATGCCATTCTTACACACACACACACACACACACACACACACACACACATATATATATATAGAGAGAGAGATGCGGTAGAGTTGGGGGTTGGGAGGGGTAAGGATGAAAGGTGATTCTGGTGATCTTGAGACCCTTGGTGTCTGGCAACCATATGTGAGGGAGGGAGGGAGGTAGGCAGGCAGGAAGGAGGGGAACTGATTAAAGGAGGGGTAACAGAGAGGGGAGGGGAGGAAGGTAGGGGAAGGAATATGTGAGGGAGGGAGGAAGGGAACTGATTACAGGAGGGCCAAAAGAGAGGGGAGGGGAGGGGAAGAAGTAAGGATGAATGGGAGGAAGGAATATGTGAGGGAGGGAGGGAGGGAGGGAGGAGGGAGGGAAGGAGGGGAACTGATTAAAGGAGGGGCAATAGAGAGGGGAGGAGAGGAAGGAAAGGGGGGAGGGGAGGGGAGGGGGGGAAGGAAGGCAGGAAGGAAGAAGGATAGGCAAAAGAGAGGGTACGTAGGGGAGGGGAGGGAGGAATAGATCACACACACACACACACACACATACGTGTCAGGTTATCCGAGTGGTCTAAAGCGCTGTACGCTGACCACGAAGTCGAAGGTTCGAATCTCCCAAAATCCTAAAAAAATAAAAAAATAAACTTCTCCGATGAAGAGGATTGTATCGTGGTCCCTTCTTAGCCAAGCTGCTCAACTATCAGCCTGTGTTAGCCTACACGTACTTCTCATCAGTGCAACTGCTTAAGTACTGTGGTGGGAACTCGTAGTTAACCCCTTATGTACCGGCGATGTCCTTTTAACTTTATTACGGCTACTTTAGACGATTTTATTCAGTTTAAAAAGGGCCTCCAGCAATTAACAGGCTTCAAACTATCTCACTCAACCGTTTTTTTCTAACAGATTCTTCTTAAGCTGCACACCATCGTCTAAATATAGCTAGAATATAAACAAAGACGTCGCCGGTACAGAAGGGGTTAAAGTAGAATATGCATTGTACTGTACTTAGATTAAGGGGGGGGGTGACCTGTTTTTGTTCTATCCTTTTCTATCTTTCTCTAGCTTGTATCCATTTGGCCCCATTCAGCCTACTGTTTTAAGACGTTTATCCCCATCCAGGTGTCAATTTCTTACTGGTGAGCGGTAGCGAGCCAGCATATTTTTTATTTTTGTTAGACAGCAGGCTAAATTTGTACATTTTTTGATAGAAAAATTTCTCCGGCGAAACCGAATTTCTTCATATAATGCTGGCTCGCTATCGCTCGCCAGGAAGAAATCGACACCTAGATGGGGATAAACGTCTTAAAATAGTTG